>CM060974.1:72320084-72452584 GCA_030765045.1 Tenodera sinensis | reverse complement strand
CTGCATCTATATACATACACAACATGATGAACCAGTTTACCTACATCATTCACTCCTACCTGGATCTATATACATACACGACATGATGAACCAGCTTACCTACATCATTCACTCCTACCTGCATCTATATACATACACAACGTGATGAACCAGTTTACCTACATCATTCACTCCTACCTGGATCTATATACATACACAACGTGATGAACCAGTTTACCTACATCATTCACTCCTACCTGCATCTATATACATACACAACATGATGAACCAGTTTACCTACATCATTCACTCCTACCTGCATCTATATACATACACAACATGATGAACCAGCTTACCTACATCATTCACTCCTACCTGGATCTATATACATACACAACGTGATGAACCAGTTTACCTACATCATTCACTCCTACCTGGATCTATATACATACACAACATGATGAACCAGTTTACCTACATCATTCACTCCTACCTGGATCTATATACATACACAACGTGATGAACCAGTTTACCTACATCATTCACTCCTACCTGCATCTATATACATACACAACATGATGAACCAGTTTACCTACATCATTCACTCCTACCTGCATCTATATACATACACAACATGATGAACCAGTTTACCTACATCATTCACTCCTACCTGCATCTATATACATACACAACGTGATGAACCAGTTTACCTACATCATTCACTCCTACCTGCATCTATATACATACACAACATGATGAACCAGTTTACCTACATCATTCACTCCTACCTGCATCTATACATACACAACATGATGAACCAGTTTACCTACATCATTCACTCCTACCTGCATCTATACACAAACACAACGTGATGAACCAGTTTACCTACATCATTCACTCCTACCTGGATCTATATACATACACAACATGATGAACCAGTTTACCTACATCATTCACTCCTACCTGCATCTATATACATACACAACATGATGAACCAGTTTACCTACATCATTCACTCCTACCTGCATCTATATACATACACAACATGATGAACCAGTTTACCTACATCATTCACTCCTACCTGGATCTATATACATACACAACGTGATGAACCAGTTTACCTACATCATTCACTCCTACCTGCATCTATATACATACACAACATGATGAACCAGTTTACCTACATCATTCACTCCTACCTGGATCTATATACATACACAACGTGATGAACCAGTTTACCTACATCATTCACTCCTACCTGCATCTATACACAAACACAACGTGATGAACCAGTTTACCTACATCATTCACTCCTACCTGGATCTATATACATACACAACATGATGAACCAGTTTACCTACATCATTCACTCCTACCTGGATCTATATACATACACAACGTGATGAACCAGTTTACCTACATCATTCACTCCTACCTGCATCTATATACATACACAACATGATGAACCAGTTTACCTACATCATTCACTCCTACCTGGATCTATATACATACACAACGTGATGAACCAGTTTACCTGCACCATTCACTCCTACCTGGATCTATATACATACACAACATGATGAACCAGTTTACCTACATCATTCACTCCTACCTGGATCTATATACATACACAACATGATGAACCAGTTTACCTACATCATTCACTCCTACCTGGATCTATATACATACACAACGTGATGAACCAGTTTACCTGCACCATTCACTCCTACCTGGATCTATATACATACACAACATGATGAACCAGTTTACCTACATCATTCACTCCTACCTGGATCTATATACATACACAACAAAATTACCAAATACTGTTAGTGTTATTGTTAGTGTTGAACTAGCAACTGGAAAGTACAATTCATTGACTAATACGAGTCTTACGGATTACTTTATGAGCACGATTACTCGAGGCTCCTTCATCAGATCAAGAGAACTTAACCGCTGTTATCAGACGGAGCCTAATAGTGGCTAGCCCTCTAGATTTCACTGATGTTATGGAATTACTCGAGCCTCCTTTATCAGATCAAGAGATCTTAACCGCTGTTATCAGACGGAGCCTAATAGTGGCTAGCCCTCTAGATTTCACTGATGTTATCGAATTACTCGAGCCTCCTTTATCAGATCAAGAGAACTTAACCGCTTTTATCAGACGGAGCCTAATAGTGGCTAGCCCTCTAGATTTTACTGATGTTATCGAATTACTCGAGCCTCCTTTATCAGATCAAGAGAACTTAACCGCTTTTATCAGACGGAGCCTAATAGTGGCTAGCCCTCTAGATTTTACTGATGTTATCGAATTACTCGAGCCTCCTTTATCAGATCAAGAGAACTTAACCGCTTTTATCAGACGGAGCCTAATAGTGGCTAGCCCTCTAGATTTTACTGATGTTATCGAATTACTCGAGCCTCCTTTATCAGATCAAGAGAACTTATCCGCTTTTATCAGACGGAGCCTAATAGTGGCTAGCCCTCTAGATTTTACTGATGTTATCGAATTACTCGAGCCTCCTTTATCAGATCAAGAGAACTTAACCGCTTTTATCAGACGGAGCCTAATAGTGGCTAGCCCTCTAGATTTTACTGATGTTATCGAATTACTCGAGCCTCCTTTATCAGATCAAGAGATCTTAACCGCTTTTATCAGACGGAGCGTAATAGTGGCTAGGTCTCTAGATTTCACTGATGTTATCGAATTACTCACAGAATTCGAAAACCAATCTGTTCCTAAAGAACGACATCAGTACCACTTAAATGAAAGAAATGATAGCTAGACTCAAAACTCAAATAACCAGAACATCAATGAAGATCGAAATAGAAATAATAGTAACAATCATCAAAAATCTCCGTTTCAAAGAATTCATCACTCAGTGGGGAAGGGGCACAATTCCAAAACAATCATAACCCCGACAACGGAATGAGAGAAGGACAAGGAAATTATTCAGTATTTAGAAATACACATGGGCTGCAGCTAAATTCTGATACCGGAAATAATCAAGGGTTCCCAAATAATAACCAAATAAATTATATACATTTAAATCGACGTGATAGAAACCGGCCATGGTTTTGCAATCCTTATAACCCATATAAACATAACAATAGGCGTAATTATTGGGAACACTGTAAAGATTGGCACTCAAGATCCGAAAACTTAGAACAATACATAGAAACGGATCAAAATATAAGAGTGAACCTACATAGGTTGAAATGCCGAGGAGTTGGGACCCGACCGCGAGAGAGGAACTACCTGGGAGAGCTCCAGCGAGCGAAACCAGTTTCGGCGAGACCTTCGCAGCACCGCGCAGCCAGCGGTCACTCCAGCGAAGCCCGGCTCCACAGTCCGGCAACTTACCAGCAGCTTGGTAGGGCAGCAAGGCCACAGCCAACGCAACCTTTAAAGGTAGCGGTATTAAGGCGGCACCCAGTGCTCCGGTCCTCTGCTGTTCGTGCCTGTCGGCGCCAACTGTCTGAGTCTTTCAACTCTCACTTCTTTCATCTGCCTATTAGTCAATAAGCTAGGCCCCACTCTTCTTAGACTTAAGAGCCATAACAGGCGCCAACAACCAGACCACGTAAATACCTAAGAGCAAATAGTCTACATCTTTAACGTGGTCAGTTGAAGGCTAACAACACAATGCCGACGACGAGAAATGGGAGTCACTCACCCCCCTCCCCCCACTGAACCCCCTGATCATAAAGCCCCTAAAAGAAATCACAAAAAGAGAAAGGCAGAATTGCCAGAACCTGAGCCACCCCAAGAACCACCAACTCAGGCTGAGATAGAACAACCTGAAATTGTTGACCTGGCTGCTGACCTTAACCTGAGCCATGATAGCCAGGCGTCGGAAGGCGGCCAGGGCCCCCCTCTTGCTACAACACCGCCTCAGCCTGAGAGGCAAACAATTATCAACGCAACGGACTACCTCAGCCAAGATAGGCAAAATCTGTCAAAAGTATTTGTTGCAGATTACTGCTCAATAAGTTTGGCTGCTCTCACGTCCGAGTTCGATAAAATTTACCGCCCCAAGCAGTACCTCTCCCAATTTAGAAACGGGTACCATGGGTTCAAGTTTACAACCCTTAACGATTACAATAACTTTGTCCGCCTCTGCAGGAATAAGAAAGTGCCATTTCACTTGACAGAACTGCCAGAGGAGCGCCGGTACAAAGTCGTAATCAAGGGACTATATAGGAACATGACACCCCTTGAGGTGCAGCAAGAGCTGGAGTCACTGAGGTTAGATGTGACCAAGGTGACACAGCTCTACTCAAGACGTATCCGCGCCCCCATACCGATATTCCTAATTGAAATGCCCAATGAAATTTCCTCCACGGCACTAAAGAGCATTACGGAACTCTCCCACTGCAAGGTCAGGGTGGAGGACTATGTCTCCCCTAATGGCCCTTTGCAGTGTGGCAGGTGCCTCAGGTTTCGTCATTTGACGAAGAACTGTGAGGCACCACAAGTCTGTGCTCGTTGTGCTGGGGCGCATCATGTGCGAGTGTGCACCAGCGAGACACGTAAGTGTGCCCTCTGCAACTCTTTAGATCATGGAGCCAGGTGGAGGGGATGCGCAGCTTATAAAAAACTGGCACATCCCCAAAACCCGCGCCCCTACGTTCAACGGCCAAGCGTATGGCAGAATGCCAGCGCTGAGCACGGAACATACGCTCAGGTCACGCATCATCAAAGACAGCACCACAACTCAGGCCCCAGGGACCCAAGGTTAAATAAAACCTTTGAAAGCACGCACTCGTACGCCCCGCTGCCGCAAAGGCACCGGTTTGCAGCAGCCCAGCAACCCCCTACAATCTCACAGACACAGAGACCGGCCCTTGCAATGCCCATCATGGAGCAGCCGAGCACATCATGCTCCACCCCCGCAGAGGCTCCAGGACCCAAAGCAGCAGTTGCTAAACGGTCCTACTCGGAGCATTTCCGCGGTGGGAAGGATGGCAAACCTTGCCTGAACTTCTGTAGTGACACTTTGTTCTACATGTTCCGTTTAGGCGACGGGGACAACATGCGGGGCTATGAACGCCTACTGGATGCCTACGCAGCTCTTTTCTTCAACGTGGAGGCTCCAGGAGATACCGCGGTTAACGCGGGAAAGTTCATAGCCACGATGGGTAGGCTGGCGACCCAGATGCGGCAACCCAGAAATGCATAAGAACAAACACCAGTGCGTAATTCCCAGCACATCCAAACAAAAGAAAAACAAAGATGGCGAACACAAACATACACCACCACACTAACACCCCACATAAATACAGAATTCTGTACTGGAACACAAGAGGTGTACGGGCCAGGGCACAAGAATTAAAACATTATCTATATACCAACAACATTACCATCGCACTGGTAAATGAAACCTTTCTCACACCCAAAGTAAGATTTTCCGTACCTGGATACAAAATTTACAGAACACACCGACCAGAGGGACGGAATGGCGGAGGCACGGCCATTGCAATTCAGAGGGACGTTCAACACTCCCAAAAACACGTCCCCCAGCTTCATACAATGGAAGCGACCGCCATACAACTCAACTTGTCCAACCAAACAGTAACAGTAGTAAGTATTTACGTCCCGCCCAACCAACTAGACCACAGAGATATCGACATCATCACCAATCTAGGCGACACTGTATTAGCGGCCGGTGACTACAACGCAATACATCAATCATGGGGAAATGTCACTAGCAACACAGCGGGGAACACTCTATACCAACATATGAACAACATAAATAGCGACTACTTCATCGCACATCCCGACACGCCCACATACATCCCAAACAACCGCAAGCATACACCACACACTCTAGATAGTGTCACCGCGCCCGCCGCATCTAATTGCCGACAACCGTAGTGTCACGCATCGCATTATTGTCGGCACTACCGCAAAGGAGCCGAAGGAAAGAGACAGAGCATGGCCGCATTGTTGGGGCGCTTGCCGAAAGAGAGAAAAGGATAGAGGCTACTGGAATCTTCTACTTTGTACCCCAGCGCAATAAGTGAACGTTCTTGAAGCTTCCAGAATAGTGCCGGGGAGATATAAATAGCGGTAAAGTGTGAGAAGGGCCAGTCCAGACAGTCAGACGTACGTGAAGCGTTGAGTAGTGCCGACGGAGAACAGTCAGACGTATGTGAAGGTTGAGTAGTCGTGCCGACGGAGACGGACAGACGATGTAAAGCGTTGTGCCGACGGAGAAGAGTTAGTTCTTTGTGTTACGAATTCGGAGTCGTGCTGTTGGAGAATCGGTAAAGACTTTCTTGCTGTTGCAACGAGTGTACAAGTTACTGTTTACGGAAATAAAAGTGTTTCTTTATCTCGACTACATCTGTCTTCTTTACTTCACACCCCACACCAAAAGTTACACTGGTGTCAGAAGTGGGATTCGTCGAATTGCTTCTAGTTTCATTACATCGTCGTTAGAAGTTGCAACGTTAGAACCAAGATGGAGGGAGATTCGGAAACCAGGATGATGGCAATGATGAAAGAATTATTTGCCGAGCTGAAAGAGATGAAGACGGCAAACCACAACCTCGCTGCCAAGATGGAAACGAGGAACGACAACCTCGTTGCCGAGCTGAAAGAAGAAATGAAGACGGCAACCGACAACCTCGCTGCTGAACTGAAAGACATGAAGACGACAAACGACAACCTCGCTACAGAAATGAAGGCGGCAAACGACAACCTCGCTACAGAAATAAAGACGAGAAACAACCTCGCTGCCGAGCTGAAAGAGATGAAGACGGAGCTATCGGCGAAAATTGACGGCGAACTGATTGGCGTGACGGAAGACGTGGAAGAACTCGGCGAAAAGGTGGAAGACCTCTGCCAGCACGTGGACGTCGTGGAGGACGACGGGGAACGTCTTGGCGCCCTGGTAGTAAGAGTTGACGAGAGCGTCAAAGTACTGGATGCCAGGGGCAGACGGAATAGCGCGGAGCCGGAGAGGGAGCACCTAGTGGCCGAGGCGACAGTCGCGCCCGTTTCGGATGATATGAGGGAAGACCTGGAACAACTCGGCGAACTGATTGGCGTGAGGGAAGACGTGGAACAACTCGGCGAACTGATTGGCGTGACGGAAGACGTGAAACAACTCGGCGAACTGATTGGCGTGATGGAAGGCGTGGAACAACTCGGCGAACTGATTGGCGTGACGGAAGACGTGGAAGAACTCGGCGAAAAGGTGGAAGACCTCTGCCAGCATGTGGACGTCGTGGAGGACGACGGGGAACGTCTTGGCGCCCTGGTAGTAAGAGTTGACGAGAGCGTCAAAGTACTGGATGCCAGGGGCAGACGGAATAGCACGGACCCGGGGAGGGAGCACCTAGTGGCCGAGGCGACAGTTGCGCCCGTTTCAGATAACGAAAGTGTACGTCTCGGGGAAGACAAAGGGGCAGTTCAGGGACGTCGTCGAGGATCCTCTGGAGGAGTGTGTCGGGTACGTAACCAACCAGGATATGACGTGGAGGACGATCAGCAGGGAAGCGCACAAGCAAACGAGCAACACGCGAGAACCGACTTGGCGTGTGACATGGGGGGACCGTCGGAGCCATCCAATTACCTGACGCATAGTGCCGTGAACAAAAGAATGGTGGACATCATCTTGGACGGCAGGATACAGGAGAGGCCGTGCCGAGCACGAGTGAACACGAGTGCAGCGGTGGACGCGACTCGCGCGGATGTGGCGGGGCTTGTTGCCGGACCCATCGGAAGCAAGGTGGCTGCGAAGGTGCGCCAGAGAGGTCGGCGGACATGGTACCCAGTGAGCCGTTTCCAAGTGCGCAGGATAGCCCGTCAACACACCAGGAAGAAGGGCAACTGGACGAGGGACCGTCAAGACCGGCGGTACTGTTGCAGAATTTCGAAGCAGGATGGCATACATCGTCCTACCCAGACCAAGGGACACTATCCAACAGCGATACCTAGGATCGTGCCTCCTGGAGAAGAGGTTCGATGGGTTAGTCCACCAGGACGCAAGGGAGATGCCGCAGTGATAGTGCTGGTCGGGACGACCAGCTCTGAGGAGGGAGCAGTGTCACCGCGCCCGCCGCATCTAATTGCCGACAACCGTAGTGTCACGCATCGCATTATTGTCGGCACTACCGCAAAGGAGCCGAAGGAAAGAGACAGAGCATGGCCGCATTGTTGGGGCGCTTGCCGAAAGAGAGAAAAGGATAGAGGCTACTGGAATCTTCTACTTTGTACCCCAGCGCAATAAGTGAACGTTCTTGAAGCTTCCAGAATAGTGCCGGGGAGATATAAATAGCGGTAAAGTGTGAGAAGGGCCAGTCCAGACAGTCAGACGTACGTGAAGCGTTGAGTAGTGCCGACGGAGAACAGTCAGACGTATGTGAAGGTTGAGTAGTCGTGCCGACGGAGACGGACAGACGATGTAAAGCGTTGTGCCGACGGAGAAGAGTTAGTTCTTTGTGTTACGAATTCGGAGTCGTGCTGTTGGAGAATCGGTAAAGACTTTCTTGCTGTTGCAACGAGTGTACAAGTTACTGTTTACGGAAATAAAAGTGTTTCTTTATCTCGACTACATCTGTCTTCTTTACTTCACACCCCACACCAAAAGTTACAATATAGCTATTATGAAAAATACCACATTCCGATACGAAATAAATACAATAGATTCACTAGCCTCAGACCACTTAGCTGTTCAAATTAATATTCATGGAACAACAAAGCTCAAGCCCCAGCAACCCCTACGTAACTTTAACCACGCTAACTGGGAAATGTTTTGCCACCATTTAGATGCCGCACTCCCCCCCGCCGTCCCACTCCAAACAAACGAAGAAGCAGACCAGGCTGCACTTAACCTAGAGGAAGCGATACAGGTGGCCATAGCAGCTGCTGTCCCACTGAAACTCCCATCCAAACACGAAATTATCTACCCGCCGGACTTACTAGCCCTAATGAGGGATAGGGACCATGAAAGGCGCAAATGGCAACGCACAAGAAATCTGGTCCATAAAGTCAACACAGCCACACTGAACAGTCAGGTCAAAACGAGACTCTCACAAATAGCTCAAAACCAGTGGGAACACACCCTCGCGCAACTCCGACCGGGCGGTGCTGCCGTATGGCAACTAACAAAACGATTAGTTAAAGAACCACTGAACATACCACCCCTTAAGAAAGCAGACAACAAGTACGCGGAAGAAGACATTGATAAGGCGAACGTACTGGCAGAAACCTTAGCAAAAGCCTGTGCGCCAAATCAGACCCCAGTTGACCCAACACATAATGTGCAACTTGAAAACAATATGCGCAATGTGTTAATGCAACCAGTTCACAATAAAAATAAAAGAACCAATAAAGGCGAACTCCTGTGGATAATTAAGCACCTTCAGGACGCCAAAGCCCCAGGACCTGACAAAATACCAAACTTGGTCCTTAAACATCTAACAGTGGCAGCTCTAGAGCACCTCAGCAACATTTGTAACTACTGCCTAGAGCAAGGCTATTATCCAACCCCTTGGAAAACAGCCGATGTATTAATGTTTCCAAAGCCCGGGAAAGATAAAACAAGTCCCGCTAACTATAGGCCCATTAGCCTACTTAAGACTATCAGCAAGGTAGCAGAGAAAGTAATACTAAAAAGAATCACCGCACACATTAAGCGACATGACATAATAATCCCCGAGCAATTCGGCTTTAGAGCGCACCACTCTAGCACGCTTCAGATAACACGAAATATAGAATACATTACCCACGGATTCAACCAAAATAGGTCAACAGGCATAATATTCTTGGATATACAACGAGCCTTCGATACAGTGCATCACCCGGGACTCATATTTAAGCTCAAGGAACTAAACTTCAATGACAGCATGATTAAACTACTAGCGCACTACCTAACAAATCGAACTTTCTCTGTAACGATACAAGATGCTACCTCTGATACCAGACCACTAAGGGCGGGAGTACCCCAAGGGAGTTTAATCGGGCCGACATTGTTTAATCTGTACATTAATGATATCCCCAAAACCAACAATACCACCCTCTCAATCTACGCCGATGATACGGCTATAGCAGCGCAATCCTGGAAACCAGAATTGGTAACAACCAGACTACAAGCTGCACTAAACGAACTTGAACCCTGGCTTAACACATGGCGAATCAAGGTAAACACAGGGAAAACGCAGGCAGTCCTTTTTTCCAAAAGACTTAAACACGCAAATCGCAACGCACCACTTAAGCTATACGGAGAAACAATAAACTGGAGTAAACAGGCCAAATATCTGGGAGTCACCCTAGACTCGAAGTTAACATTTGCTGAACATGTCAAATTAATACGCCAGAAGGCCAACGCCCAACTGGGCAGGCTCTACCCTCTCCTCAATAGGAACTCCAAGCTCAGCAAACAACTAGGTCTCATCCTGTACAAAACACTTATCCGCCCAGTGTTTACGTATGCAGCACCAGCTGCAGCCACGATTCAGGTACGTACACCTCAATTTTTCTTAGCACGACACCTTATCCCAATTCCTGCCTTCAGCATGATAACCCTCTACTAACACTTAGGTTCCAAGCCTGGGCCTAGTGCCAAGACCTGTACCTAACCCCACTCTGCCTGCATACTCTCTTGTATGCAGGTGCCTTTTTAGAGTCACCCACTAACATCAGGTTTGCTTCGGCGGTACCTGACATAACAGCACCCGACTTTCCCTTCCATCCTCGTAGAGTAGACGTAGTGCATGGTAGGGGAGTGCGATGTATATCCCTTTCGGATGATCGTCACCTGGGCTGGCGGAGGTGGGGCCAGTCCAAAAAAAAAAAAATTGTAATGCCGAGCCTCCGTTGGTTAATCAACGCGCCACGCCGGAACGTCTACCAATCAAGTTGAGGAAAACTAGGAGAGGACCAGAATTAGACTCCTATTATACAACACACTGACATTGAAAATTAGAATTATTTAAATATAGTAAAAGGTGAAAATAACAAGCAATTAATTCCACCTTAAAAATGGTAACACGAGCCAGAAAGAGGTTACGAACCCCCCGGTTATTAACATAAATGTATGAGATGAGGAGTATCCAGCATTGATAGATACGAGATACAGGCTTCTGGCAGTACCAGCCTTGTTAACCAGAATACATATGTTTCTAAAAATATAAAAGTGAGGAAAGTCCAAATGTTTACCAGTTTGTGGCGTTTACTGTAGTGTGAAAAATACAACACCAAGTCGTCATGTTAAAATTAAACGTAGGAGCGTGGGAATATGAACTGATTGATTTGGTGGTACCCAAATTAATAATCTATAATATAATTATATAGATTTCGCTAGGTACGAGTGAATCCATTAACTACTTGGCTAATTTACAACTAACACAAAATCAAGAGGCTAACATAGGCAGCTCTACGTAATAAACTTGAGGATTGTTACAGCCTTAGTACAGATCAAAAACCACAATTGCTGAGTATTCTCATTAAATATAAGAATATATTTTCTAACAAGCCTGGGCGCAATATCTTCAAAAAAAATCAAGAGCTGTTATATCTTGCTTAACCGACATAAAACCAAATATGTAAAGACCAGTGATTATAATATGTGATCGACGTGAATAAAAGCAATTTATAAGAGAAAACCACATCATTGTTGAAGGACTTCGCTGCTCCCGTAACGCGCCTGCAGGTTCTGTCACAAGGAACCGACTAAGCAGGCCGAGCGGCAAACGACCGCCGCATAACAATGAGATAAAAATTAACGTAATTTGTTGATCTGTTTGCATATTAGGTATTATCACTATTACAATACGTTACAGCCTGTTTTTGAAAGTATTACATTTGTCAACTTGCACATAGAGATGTATGTTTCAACATCAACACAAGAAACTGGGCCAAGCATAACGTAACGAATATTATTTCTAGGTCTTCTTCATCGAGGTCATACTTCTCACCTGACAGTACATCAGCAATCTTCAACTTGTATCATATCTACTGTTCTTTATCAACGTATTTTCCGTATTAGCAAAGGCAACTTTGCGCACTTAAATTTCTAGATGACTTTAATTTCTTGCAACTTACTTCACGAATTCTATTTGGTTTTGAATTTGGCGGAAATTACTGGTTCTTACTTTGGGCTTGATGAAATATAAATATCAGCCGAATCACTATCTGCTGTTGTGGGAAGACTGCGTCGAAACTGTGGGCCATTTGCGCCCTTCAAAAGTGGCAGGTAGATGCACCACAAAGTGCTTTACAGGACAAGTGTGTCTTACAATACACCTAAACCCTTTAGTTGGACGTATTGAGTTATGAGTGACGTGAACAGATATTTAATAAAGTATGAATAGAGAAAACATATTACAATAGATTTCATAGAATTTCTAGATTCTGAGGTTCTCAATCTTGATTCTAGTAATTTGAGAGAAGGGCAATAAATACGCAAAAAATTATAAAAATCATAGATTTCTGTCTTGAAACGATATAAAGTGATTTATCGCCTGTAAACAATGTCCTATCAGATAAAAGCAGGTTCACTTAATATACTAAGAGCCAGGTATATCCCTCTAACATCGCTCTAACATCATTAGACAAATGAAACAAAGAGAACGAAATGTTGACCCTGGTTATAACCAACACATATATTTACTTATGTTAAATTATAACGCTTTGTGGTAAAGTGTAGTTTGGATTGGTGAATATTACTGAAAATCTATTTGTGGCATCCATCGCTGATGTTCAACTTAAATATAAATTTTGGTGTGTAACTGATACTTGATTTTGCTTTCTCTACTGGTAAGCAGAAGGAAGTATTGTATTCCAGTCAAAAACTCGATGCGGAGATTTCACCGGAAATATATGTTTTGAGACCCCCTGAATACAAAGAAAAGCAAAAGCTTTCAGTTGCAAACCTCAAAAGTGAAAGATATCCGCTTCAGGCTTTGAAGCCGTTCCACTTGCGTGTGTTAGATGAAAGAAGAGTAGAAAAATCTCACGTGTTGCACTCACATGACATTTTCTACTCTTGTACTAACCATTCTTACAAACTCTTATTCCTATATCTTCTTCATGTTAGTTGAGATAAACATTTGTACAAATTGTCTTATTGCTTATTTGCTTGTAGGTGTAACTAACAGGAATATGGGAATACAGTAGGCTTAGTGCGGTAGTCAAATCTTTTAAAGCTTTGAGATTCTGTTCTCTTTGCACACTTAAGATATAAAAAAAAATGAACAACGATGTTCCATTTCATGAAAGATTTGTTTTCCGAAACTCACACACATAACAAGGAATATCTCCGAAATGGTTCAACCTACAAGAAAATTTGTTCGGACATAAATTGTGTATTTTAGCAAGATCTACATTTTTAAACAGTATGATTTGGTCTATCTCTAACGGTTTACCAGTTATGCAAAAGTCGTCCAGAGCAAATATGACTACAGGTGCTATAGCCAGAAAATTCAAGACATACATTTAATTTGTGACAAAAATATCTCTAACATATGACATTTTAATCAAAACGTTAGAGCCATTTTCAAGAAAATACAAATTTTCCATGTAAAGGTTAGTTTAGCATGGGGCTATTTTCTTCAAAATTTACGTTTCGCTTCCTTGAAAGACATGAAACTTAAATACCAACTTTGGTTTTTAACCTACTTTTCATTTTTTAGTTATACTGTCCACAGAAACACAGACTCACACACAGGCTCACACACAGGCACACAGACTGACACACACACACACACACACACACACACACACACACACACACACACACACACACACACACACGGAGCTTCTACTAAAATGCTTCTTTTAGATTGAGAGGGCCTCAAAACATACATTTGCGGTGAAATCTCGACATAGAATTTTTGGGTGGAACACAATACTTCCCCTACTTACCAATAGAGAAAGTAAGAACTACCTGTGAATTTAATACCTTGCATTTCTATTTCAATCATAGAAAACTGCTGAATTTTATGTCGAATTGTGTGTTATACATTTGAAAATTTATAATACTGTGGCTAGTTGTAATTAAAACCATAATAGCTATACGGGATAAAACATAAATGTTAGAACTGCTATTGTTTACAGTGTCTGGACTAATTTGTACAAACCTCAATTTATTCATTCAACTCAAGGAGATAACGTGTAACGTTAATAATGTCATGACTAAAGTTGACAGTCACATTGGCTACAATACGCACTTTGGGTCCAAATGACCCCAACGACATTAAGAGGTAACTAACGCCTATCTGTGTTGACATAAGATACGATACAAAATAATGAAAATAACGTTGTTACCTTGCAACTGAAAACTGCTATAGCCTCCAAATACGAGTGAGTATGTTGCTGTCTGTTTCAAAGCACTCTGATTTACCAGGGAAACTGTTCCTGCTATTTAACAGCTCTGTGTGTGTCGTCAACAGGATATTGATAAGAACCACAATGTGGAAGGAAGGAAGCAAGCAGCTCATGGAATATTGTCTATTTCTATTGTCTCTTTTACGCACTTATGTACAAGTATTTTGTTCCAACAAAAACTTTGATTTGAATGTATTTTAATGTATGTGTATGTGTCTATATTTGTGTGTGTATCTGTGTGTGTGTGTGTGTGTGTGTGTGTGTGTGTGTGTGTGTGTGTGTGTGTTCTGAACACATTTCTCAAAAGACAAGAACGATCCTAAATATCAAACTTGTTGTTTAAGTGCAATATCCTCCAAATATGCACAAGGAACATTTCCTAAAACTCCCCTATCCCAAACTACAATTTACCTGCAAGATCTTTACACAATATTGAATTTTTCAAAACTCCCTCTACCGATTTGGATAAAATTACCAAATGTTTAAGGTGGTCAAATGGCAAATGCAAAACATATCCAGAAACCTCTGGGAGTAGTCTTTAGGCGTGCTGCTGAAAGAGATAGACATTTTTCTATACTAAGATACTTATATCTCCATTTCTATGCACCTTCCATTTTCCGAGCTATTTTAATGTATACATGCACAAAGTGCGTATACTATCCCTATATTAAATTCAAACTGACGTGAAATAAAGGCAGTAATTTCCAATATTTATGTAATTAAATGTTTCTTCCTACATGTTAGGACTCCAAAACATTGGTATGTGTCCCCCCATTCATTGTCTGTACGCCGCCATGTTCATCTTACTCAACATCATTGGAGTCACTGTCTGGAAAGTTACTCTCACCGCATTTTGTAGCGTAGCGCTGCTTCTCTTTGATGTGCAGTTGTTAGATCAGGGCTTCTTGGAGGCCATGTGACATTGTCCGATCCTTTACCGATCTAAAGAGTGCGTTCAGACGTTGTCGAACAGTCACTGCGAAGTGAGCTGGCGCCCCATCATGTTGAAACCAAACACTGTTTAAGATTCCCGCATTTTGATGCTCATGAACCCACACAGCGGACACTAAGCGTTCCTCAATTGTGTAATCACTTGTATCAGTAATTCTTTCTCAATATCTCGGCATCGGCTAATTTGATTTATAAGATTTGTTGATTTGTTGTCATAAGAGCGACAACAATCAAACAATCGAAGTTGTCAACACTGGGTATCGGACAGAAGAGCAATACGAATATATATACCAACTTAAAAGAAAAATATTTACCCACGTAATTTTAAATGTAGTACATGGGTATAGGGACTTTGTACGCACACTGTATATGTAATAACTTGACGTTACATATAAGAATAGGAAGTGATTACAATTGTAATCTGTGTAATATTGAAGAGAGAATGTCATGTTGCATGAAATCATCACAAGTCTTTTTTGATTCAGGGATCTCAAAACGTGTATTCTCGATGTAATCTCGGTATAGACTTTTAATATGGAATGCAATACAGTCTCTACCCACAATGTGCAAGTAGTTGAGAAAGAGGAGCTGCTTCTTCTTCTATACAATATACTTTATTCATAGATATGAACATTTTCTATATTTGCTTCCAATCAAGGAAGAAGATTTCTACATAAGGAATGTGCTCTTTAATGGGAAGAAAAGAAGAAAAGTGGAGAAAATGGAATATTCTCAAACTTTCAGGTCTAGTGTCTGGTTCCCGGGTTCACATCCTGCCGAGGGCGTTGCATCTCTTCGACTCTATATGCCCTAGCATAGGTTCCTTCAGAAGGGAAGTAAAGTCGGTGATGCAGTGTCGTAGTATTTTCACGTCCAATATGTTGTTAGCTAATGCTGGATTTCTGACAATAAAGTCATTAATCCTCTTGCTCTCCAATATTTTTCACTGAAGGGGCTTAGCAATAAATGTAACCGCTTTTTAGAGAGCACCATATTTTTATGTTTTGGCGGTCACATCGCTCTCTCACAACCCCCAGAATGTCTGGAGGACCACATCTGTCGTTGGTTTACGAGTCTCACCGACCTGACCAGGAGAATTATCAAAATAAATTCACAGACCATATCCTCTGACTACCAATCAGAGGACGTATACATGCCATGACAGGTCAGCATATTACGGGTTAAGAGGCTATAGAAAAATTAGAGAAATGGAGAGGTTGGAAAAATAAAGACTCCCTAGCCCTCAGGAACCCTAATAGCATCGGGGTCGGAAGAGAACAAGAGTTGACCAAGGTAAGGTCAGATAGAAAAGTTACAGTGAGGAGCAAAACACCAGTAAGTGGAAGTAATGTTCTGCTCAGCTTGGGTACCTTGTGGTCGCCATTCACATATCCCCTAGACGGAGACTCCTGAGTACAGAGAGCTCTAAAAATACACAGCGCTAAAGTATTAAGTTTTGTAGTGTTTCGCGACCTAAAATTAATATTTATAAATTTTGAGAATGTTTGGCCCCTTTTTTACAGATGGGTATGTTTAAGGCTTTTATTAAAAGTCTACGAAATTTTAGTTGTGTATTCCAAGGTATAAAATTAAGCATTTTACCAATTTTGAAGCTTCCATCTCAAGTTGTTTTCAATTACTTACAAGTTTACTTATAAAATTTAAAGTTATCTAAAAATTAGTTTTGACTAACTTGTTACGACGTCTAGAAGAGTTAAAACTGAGGATCAGAAATATTCCACCAGCAAATGATTGAAAATGTCTAACAACTATTGACTCTTATAGTTGGTAATGTTGACATTTCCAAATCTATTGTTAGTGGCTTTATCCAACTTTATTTGCAACTTTTTCACTGGGAATTATACACGTGTTATCTAGGTGAACATTCTGTGCATGCAGACCGACTTCCTCGACTGTTTCTTCGTACTGCTTATCATTTTAAATTATACTTTTAGCGTCTACACTCACACATCTCAAAAACACGTTTTGACTCTTCAGTTAATGGGGCGCTTATATGTTGAATCTAGCACATTCCTAAACAAAGCGTCTGTATTCATACGCGTATGCGTATACTTTTTTACAGCAACCCCTATGACGTCATCTTACATGTTAAATAGTTCCCAAAGTGTTGAGGAGGTGATCTCATTCCATCCTCCCAACACTCCTAATATTAAATCTAAAATAATTCTTATAATTATACATATTAAATTTAAACATATTACTAAACATTAATGACATTATTAAACAAATAATATTCTTAACAATGAAACAATGGTGTGGCGCTCTCAGTACTTGACAAATCCTTACCAACATGAAAAATAAATTAAATTTTACAATATATATATTTACATAAATACTTTCTTTTCGAGGTCTGATCACATATTCTGTCTCAGTGCTTTATATTTAATTCTTCCAAAATAGAACAGAAACTGCTCAACATGGAGAGGAAAACCATTTGCAAATGCTTTAAATGGAGTTAAACACATTTGTTTTGGAATGTGTTGTGCTTGCAATGAAAATGCAAATGTTTTATATTGGGACATACTGTACGTTAAGTTAAACGAGATTGATATGTGACTACAGACTGTATCAGAAAGGTGTTACAGTTACAATGTTGTATGTTGCTTGGAACACTCTATTATGAGAAATGTGTGCATTTTAAGACAATGTTACATAAAACTAAGGAAGTGAGACATTGACTATAAGAAAAAAAGATAAGAGCAGTGGAAATGAGGTATTTATGACCAGTAGGAGAGAGGACCATATCAGAAATGAAGTAATTAGAGAAGACTTGCAAGTACAGCCATTATTGGAAGAAATACAAAGATACAGAAACAAATGGATTGAACATGCTTATCGCATGCCAGAAGAAAGAATACCAAAACAAGCCTTAAAGTATAAACCTAGGGGACAAAGATCAACAGGACAATAGATGGCTGCAACAAATATGAGACTGGAGGAGGCTAATGCCTAACATGTGAAGGAAGAAGAAGAAAAAGGAAAGAGGTCCAAACTGGCAACATTGCATATTTGGAAAAGGCTAATGATACGAATAAGTGCGACATGTTCAGTAAGTGCACATTCCTGTTCTTCCTGAACGAGAAGTGACATTGACACATTTGTAACTATGACTGCTTCCTGTTCCCTTTTGATATTGAACTAGGAACTGGAAACTAATACTTTCACACAATGTTGTATCAAGTGCAAACCTCAATAAAAGTATCAATATTATTCTCTACAACGCACATTTTGTTATTCTCATAGTGTTGTCTCCTGTAATATCAGTCCTAAATTTCCGAGGATGCTGTTGCGATAGATTGCATTGTTGTTACGTTGTGGGAAGGGATACTCTAGAAGTGTACATCCGCTTCCAAATGTTTTCCGAATTGCTCTTTTAGGACTTTGCTGTCAAACGTCGAAGATTATTAATTAGCTTGTTGTTCTAGATCAGGGAAGATAGGAATGCACCATAAATGTGTCTGCAAAACTATTTTAATAATAGTAATAACTATTATAACAATAATAATCTCGCCAATGGGCAGAGTGTATATAAAAATAAATAAACGCCTTTTGCTATCCGATTTTCCGTGAATAAGTGTAGTGTTATACTTACCACGTATTAGTCTAATTGATATTATTATTTTGTTATTGCTGTTATTGTTATTATTATTATTGTTATTATTATTATTATTATTATTATTATTATTATTATTATTATTATTATTATTATTATTATTATTATTATTATTATTATTATTATTATTATTATTATTATTATTATTATTATTATTATTATTATTATTATTATTATTATTATTATTATTATTATTATTATTATTATTATTGTTAAAGTACTTAACATTGAGTTGTATTTGAGTTCACAAGAGACGGTTTTGTTCCTATTCTGTTTTGTCCTTTGTATATTTTTGTTTGTTTTTCAAAGGGAAAAGACAGAAGGAATTTTGGAGATAAAAAGTGGCTTATTTCGCTAGACAAGAGGTAAGGAGGACTGGGGACATCTGCCTTTATTGACGTTATCACATTGTTATGACTTTTATTATAGTTTATTATAATTTGTCCCTGTGTTTATATATTTATTTCTTATTCTTAAGGAATTTAATAGTACATTGAAATTAGTAGTACAATGGGTAAGCACTCGCTTGATGTGAACGGGTTCTTGATAGCAAGGTAAATTCCTTCGTATTGCAGACTATCGTATGTTAACCCTTCCTTCTCCTTCCGCTGACCTCCAGACCAACGCCAAGCGACACTTCTCCTAACCCCACAGGCAAGCGAATTTGTTGTGAGAACACGTGACAAGTACGTTTCGAGACGCTCAGCATGTTGGCATATTTCTCGTAGTAATTAAACTTTGCATGATATTTTAACAATCAATTGTAGCTATTCATTCGAATTAAGATAAGAAGGCACACAATGCTTGCGCGACAGTTAGTGAAATAATAAAACTTTTATATCCATTCGTTAAGAAGCTAGATGGCTCCAAATGTTTTACAAATTATTGATTTCGGCGATACGGTTCTTTATTGACAATAATTGTGTATATTTGTCACATCCATCATGTTGAATCCCTGGCTAACGTATGGCCGAAGTAGTAACTTCCACCCTGTAGAGTTTCCGAGCATTATAAAGTAGGATTTGACTGGAGGACAGATCTTTGACTGAACTTGCTTAGGGGGTTAATACGAGCTGCTTTTTGTTTAATTCAATTCCTGTTTTATTTACTTTCTCCACTGCGTAATAGGGGAAGTGTTGTATTCCACATAAAAATTCGATATCGAGACTTCACTGCAAGTATATGCTTTGAGGCCCATAGAATCCAAAAGGGCATTTTTTGAAAAAGGTCCATGTGTGTATGTTTTTATGTGTTTGTGTGTGCATAGCTCCTAATAAAAAGTAGTCAAAACCCAAGTTTGGTATTTGAGTTTAATACTCTTCGTGGGTGCGACACGAGGTTTTTGAAGAAAATTCCTCCACCCTGAACTACCCTTTATAAGCAAACTTTTTCGAATATTTTCACTTTCTCACAAATGGCTCTAACAATTTTGATTAAAATGCCATTATGCGTAAGATATTTTGTCGCAAATGAAATGAAAATTTTATTCCTTTGCTATTCTCCAGCAATTCTGTTTACTCTTGATTACTTTTGCAATAATGATAAATCGTAAGAGATAGACCAAGTCTTACTATACGAAAAACGTAGATCTTGTTAAAATACACAATTTGTGTCCAAATACACTTTTACTTTCTCTATTGGTAAGTACAGGACGTATTGTATTCCACCCAAAAATTCAATGGTGAGATTTCACCGGAAATATATGTTTTGAGACCTCTGAATCCCCGCCCCCCCCCCCCCAAAAAAGCATCTTTAGTTAAAGTTTATGTGTGTGTATGTGTGCCTGTGGACATCATAACTCAAAAAGGAAAACTAGGTTAAAACCTAAGTTGGTATTTAAGTTTTATGTCTTTCAAGGATGCGACAAAAGATTTTGAAGACAATAGCCCCACCCCAAACTACCCTTTACATGGAAAATGTTTCGAAAATTTTGATTTTCTTGAAAATGGCTCTAACGGTTTTGATTAAAATTTCATATGTTTGAGATATTTTATGACAAATGAAATGCATATCTTGAATTTTTTGGCTGTAGCTCCTGTAGTCGTATTTACTCTGGACGACTTTTGCATAACTGGTAAACCGTTAGAGATAGACCAAATCATACTATACAAAAATGTAGATATTGCTAAAATACATAATTTATAACCGAATAAATTTTCTTGTAGGGTGAACCATTTCGGGGATACTCCTTGTTATGTGTGTGAGTTTCGGAAAACAAAACTTTCGTGAAATGGAACATCGTTGTCCATTTTTTATATGTTAGGTGTGCAAAGAGAACGGAATCTCAAAGCATTAAAAGATTTGAATATCGCACAAAGTCTACTGTATTCTAACATTCCCCTTTTACCTACAAGGAAATAAGCAATAAAATAATTTGTACAAATATTTATTTCAACTAACATGAAGAAGATACAGGAATAAGGTTTGTAAGAATGGTTAGTACAAGAATAGAGAAAGTCATGTGAGTGCAACACATCAGATTTTTTATTGTAGAGTGAACCATTTCGGAGATATTCCTTTTTATTTGTGGGTTTTGCAATACTTATACGTTTCCCAAATGGGAGATCGCTATTCACCTTTTTATTTGTTGCCTATGCAAAGAGAACTAAATTTCAAAGCCCTTACATAGCGACCAGTTTTAAAAGGTTTGATTACCGCTGAAAGCCTATTGTCTAATAGTACTCTTCTACCTAGAAGAAAATTATCTCTAGTAATATGTAAATCTCGAGAGGTATTTTTAGGGTATTTCGCGAGATAATAAGTATATATTTAATACTATTTAATATTAATATTATCAAAATGTGAAGAATTTTAAGTAACATTCATACATGTTGAATAAGTTTCCCACAGTTGGCACTACCACTAATCCAGCAAGCAGTGAGAATAACAACAACAATAATTGTAGTGTTTAATTCAGGGAAATGAATTAGATGAATATAAATGAACGAATTTGCGTTAGTTGGCTTTTCATTAAAGGTAGGTAGCTTGGTCTATTTATGATTAGTTGCTTGACTTCACTTCTCCTACTCTCATGCCCGCCTCGATAGCGTGATGCTTAGCGTGTCTGCCTCACGTTCAAGAGGTCGCGAGTTCGAATCTCGTTTAGGGTAAGTTATCCGGGTAAGGTTTTTTTCCCGAGGTTTTCCCTACCCTGAGAAGACAAATGTCGGGTAACTTAAAGCTCCATGGACCTCGGGCTCATTTGAGCATCATTTCATCCGTTTCATTTCATTCATTCGTCCGATATGACACAATGTTGGAGGACGTTAATTAAAAATAATAATAATAAATAATCCTCCTCTCAATTTAAACATATGTAAATACCCTCACTAGAAAATTCACTAAATGTGCGTAAATGGCCGGCATATTGTTCTTTACTGCGCAAGCAAACTTGAGATGTTCAGAAACGTAGGAAAACGTTTAAGATGGAGGAGGTGGTGAGTTTGTATGAATAATTAGTACAAGAGTAGAGAAGGTCATGTGAGTGCAGCACGTCAGACTTTTGTTTATTTGTAAACTATTTTGTGCCTCAAAAGCTTCGTGGTTAAAATAATACATTTGAGTTTTATTCTCAAATTTCTGAGAAAATGTTATTTGAAGAAATTTGTGTTATTAGGTGTTGTACATTATTTGTGTAGCATGTTTTCGCCTTATCATTAACGTTTCCTACTTGTACAAAATGCCTTCCGACTGAAGATAACTTAGGAGTCCATTTCCAAAATCTGATGTGTTACACTCACATGACTTTCTCTACTCTTGTGCTAACCATTCTTACAAACATTATTCCTGTATTTTCCTCATGTTAGTTGAGATAAACATTTGCAGTAGCTGATTACTTATTTCCTTTTAGGTACAAGGGGAGTATGAGAATACAATAGGCTTTGAGCGGTAGTCAAATATTTTAAAGCTTTGCGATTCCGTTCACTTTGCACGTCTAAGATATAAAAAAACTGAATAACGATGTTACATTTGAGGAAAGTTTAAGTATTCCAAAACACACACAAATAACAAGGAATATCTCCGATATGGTTCCTTCCACCAAAAGAAAAAGATTTAGATATAAATTGTGTATTTTAACAATATCTGAAAGGTTGTATTCTCAGGTTCGGTTTATCTCTTAGGGTTTACCGGTTGTGCAAAAATCATCCAGAGTAAACAGGACTACACGGGCTATAGCCAAAAAATTCAAAATAGACATTTCATGAAGCATAAAAGTATCCCAAATACATTGATAGAGTGTTAATCATTTTGTCAGAGCCATTTTCGTAAAGTCAAAATTTTCAAAAAAATTATCCATTTAAAGAGTAGAGTAGGGTGGAGAAAATTTCTGCAAAATTTTCGAGTCGCGTCCTTAGAGACATTTTTAACCGATTTTTCGTTACTTTGAGTTATTCTGTTCACATACAGGCACAAACACACAGAGATAAACGAAACTTTCTCTGGAAAGACTTTTTTTTTATTCAATGGACCTCAAAACATATTTCCGGTGAAAACTCCACATCGAATTTTTAGGTGATGTACAATACTTTCTCTACTTACTATACGTAGAGGAGAAGTTAAAAAAAATTCACGATAAACGTTTTACAACCCTTTTACCTACATACGTTATTGAAATGAAAGTTGTTAGAGTCAGGCGCTTTTGTGATTATTGACAGTTTGTAAAATTGTTCCATATAAAGAGTGGACTAGAGTGAGTGAGTGAGTGAGTGAGTGAGTGAGTGAGTGAGTGAGTGAGTGAGTGAGTGAGTGAGTGAGTGAGTGGGGATATTCTTTTGGAACTGATGCTGCACTTAATTACTACCAGGTATTGTGTTGCGTTTTAGTCTTTGGTTTATAATGTTCAAAGGTACACACACGAAGATCAGACGGAATTTCTCTACATATAAGTGACTGTCCGTTTCAATCACTGATTTACCACGAAAATTGTTCCCTACGAACTTCGACATTTCGATCATTTAACAGGAAACTGATAAGAACGGCGCTGAGGAAGGAAGGAAACAGCTCGGCTATGTATTTATATGGAAATATTGTGTTTTAACTAAAATATCGTTTTAAGGGTGTGTATGTTTGGGTGTGTTTGTATCTGGACATCATAGCTCATAAGCTAAAAGTCATTAAATACCAAAACCTTTGTTTAAGTTCAACATCTCCCAAAGAGTCCATACGAAGATTTACAAGAAAATCCAGTTGCCCTAAGCTACAAAGAAAAGTATTACACATTTTTTTATTTTCTCCAATATTAATACATGGATTTTAAATGAAATAGTACGTGTTTAAGATATTTGATGGAACAGTGGAATGTGTGTTTGGAATAACCTCTCAAGTCTTCTTCGCTACGACAGAATTTTGTATAACTTTGTGTAACTACAGATAAACAAAAACATGTTATGCAGAAAAGGCAGACCTCTATAAGGCGCCCAACTTATTTCAAATAACGTCCTTTTTGGCATCAATCAAATCCGAGATATTCGTTGTTGTTTGTTTGATTGTAAATTTCACAATCACATACTTTCTCTGTTACAGTAAGTAAAGGGGAGTATTGTATCACATACAGAGATTTCACCGGATATACATGTTTTGAGGCTCCCTCAAAGTAAGTAATCAGTTTTAAGTAAAGGAATATGTGCGTGTACTCCTATCTGTGTGAAAGAAGAAGCACAAGAAGAATTTATATCTGGTCTGTCTGTCTATCTGCCTGCCTGCCTGTCTATCTGTGAATAAGTCTGCCTGTCTGCCTATCTGTCTGCCTGTGTGCCTGTTAGTCTGTCTGTCTGCCTGTCTGTTGGTCTGCCTGTTTATCTGTCAATCTGTCTGCATGTCTGTCTACCTATCTGTCTGCCTGTCAGTCTGTCTTTCTGTCTGCCTGTCTGTTGGTCTGCCTTTCTGTCTGCCTGTCCGTCTTTCTGTCTGTCTGTATGTCCGTCTGTCTGACAGTCTGCCTGCATGTCTGTCTACCTGTCTGTCTATCTGTCTGTTGTCTGCCTATCTCCCTGCCTGCCTGTCTGTCTGTCTACCTATCTGTCTGTCTATCTGCCTGCCTGTCTGCCTGTCTGCCTGTCTGCCTACCTGTCTGTCTGTGTGTCTGTCAGTCGGTCTGTCTGTCTGCCTGTCTGTCCGTCTTTCTGTCTGTCTGTCCGTCTTTCTGTCTGTCTGACTCACAGCCTGCCTGCCTCACTGCCTGTCTGTTTGTCTGCCTGCCTGTATCTCTATCTGCCTATCTGTCTGTCTGCCTGCCAGCCTGTCTGTCTGCCTGCCTGTCTGTCTGTCTGCCTGTCTAACTATCTGTCTGTCTGCCTGTCTACCTGGCGTCTGCCTGTCTGCCTCCCTGCCTGTCTGTCTATCTGCCTGCCTGCCTGTCTGTCTATCTGTCTGCTGTCTGCCTGCCTGTCTGTCTGTCTACCTATCTGTATCTGCGTATCTGTCTGCCTGTTTGTCTGTCAGTCTGTCTGTCTGCCTGTCTGTCTGTCCGTCTTTCTGTCTGTCCGTCTTTCTGTCTGTCTGTCTGTCTGACAGCCTGCCTGTCTGTCTGTCTGTCTGTCTGCCTGTCTTTCTGTCTGTCTGTCTGCCTGTCTGCCTGCCTATCTGTCTGTCTGCCTGTCTGTTTGCCTGCCTGTCTGTCTCTCTGTCTACCTATCTGTATGTCTCTCTGCCTGCCTGTCTGTCTGCCTATCTGTCTGTCAGTCTGTCTGTCTGCCTATCTGCCTGTCTGTCTGCCTGCCTGTCTGTCTGTCTGCCTGCCTGTCTGCCTATCTGTCTGTCTGTGTGTCTGTCTGCCTGTCTACCTGCCTGCCTGCCTGTCTGTCTGTCTGTTTGTCTGTCTGTCTGCCTGCCTGTCTGTCTGTCGGTGTGTCTGCCTGTCTGTGTGTGAACCTTATAACTCTAAAGTGGAAAGGCTATAACAATCTAGGTATTAAGTTAGGTATATTTCAGCGATAGCCCAGAAAGGTTTTCATAAACCTGACCTTCATCTGGACCACTTTTCCACAACTTTAATCCTGAAAAATGGCTCTTATCACTTTGATTGAATTACTATATGTTTATGATAGTTTAATTACGAATGAACTGTATATCTTGAATTTTCTGGCGATAGTCTCTGATGTTTTCCACACGATAGACAAAGTCTTACTATCTAAAAACGCAGTTCTCTTTTCTTTTTCTTTTATTTCCGATGTAGTTCTTGCTATTGGCTTAAATGTTCAATCATTTTCTTAAATAAGAAGATCTGTTTCTCCTTTGGTCATTCAAAGAGAACGAAATTGCATGCCATCGGATAGTGACCAGTTCATAATATGTCTTACTATTCCTTACGCTTAAAGTGTTACGTTATTCCCATTGTATAACCCAAGCAGCTGAGGACCGTATAATTGTTTGTGGAATTAACCATTTCCGAGATATTACTTGTTATGTACCTATCTGTATTTTCCTTTAACCAAAGAGGAATACGTTATTTTTATTTCATTTTTTAGTCATTCAAACATTTCAAGCCATCACATAGCCGGTAGCTCTTAATAGGTTCAAATATCGTACAAGGGCGACTAAGTTTCCATATTCCACTTGCACTCACCTACAAGAAAATTATAAATCCTATTTATCATCTCGACTCACATGAAGTTGATGTAGGAATTGTACATGAGCGAGTAGAGAATATCATATGAGTGCAACATTTCATATTTAAAAGTACTAAATATATAACTAAGGAATAATCTCACAACGGTTTCTGTAATATTAGCTATTATACATTGTATGACAAATGGGTTACAATAGACACTTTGGGTCCAAATGACACCAACGGTATTATTAGGTGGACAATTTTATCGGAACTTACATTACTGACACTATCTCTCTTGGCATATATGATACAAAATAATGAGAAAATGTTACTTTGTCAACAGAAGACTGCTACTACAACCAAATATACGAGTACTTGTGTATATTTGAAATAATCACTCTGATTTACCAGAAAACTGTTTTTGACATTTCACATTTCTGTTGCATTTTACAGGATATTGATAAGAACCACGATAAGGAAGGAAACAGTTCATGGAGTATTGTCTATTTTTAATGTCTCTGTTACGTTCTTAAACAAGCAGAGAATGAAATCTCTTCAACATAAGACTCTCAACAGCACAACGTAAAAACGAAGCTTGATTAAACACAGAACTAAGTGTGGATGTTCAACATCTTTCATATGGCATTAGACTTATCAAAACTCCCCACAGAACATAAATTTTATCTTTTAATTGGTTAAAATGAGACAAAGATTTTATTTAAAATAGAATAAATTTAAGATATTTGATGGAAGAATGTAATGTGTACCCTGAAGTTGCTAGAAATAGTGATATAATTACTTTTAAATTATAAATTCGGGAAGTCTGGTACCTGTTTTAACAACTAGACTGTGTTCCTGTCTTTATTGTACGTTCTTATAAATTTGATTCCTTTTTACATTGTTAATGACATACTGGTAAATTTAATTTACCTTTATACACATATAGTTGAGTGTCTTCCCTGCATGTAGGGGACTCTGGGTGTGGTAGAGCAGCTGTCTGGGGTCTTGTTTACCCATGTCCATAGTTTCCTGTACCTTATAATTTGGTAGATGCTCTGATTGTGTAGCAATCTGTGAGCGGACATTCCCATACTGTCTCCCTAGCCCCGCATCTGGGGTCTTTTTGACCCATGTCCACAGTTTCCTGTACCTTATAATTTGGTAGATGCTCTGATTGTGTAGGAATCTGTGAGCGGACATTCCCATACCGTCTCTCTAGACTATATTCATTCTAAGGTTGATCCGCGCGAAACTAGACCCAAGTAGCCAGTGCACAGTTATAATGTATCCTTCCGCCATTCGCGCCAGAAATATTGTCACTGCACAACCATGTGGTGAGTGCTTACGGTACGTAACAGAAAGGACCAATCCCTTATTCCGTCAACTTAAAGAGTTACTAACATGTAACTAGAGGTTAAAGGCGATAAGATTAATAGTTACAACAAAATTAAAGTGTTGTAGCACTTCGTCAATTGTTGGCGGCTCATTTTTAAAAAAGAAATTGTGCACCGTTACACGAATTGTGTTTTTAACAAAATCGTCACATTCTTGCAGGGCGTATTTCACACGCTTTCTTTTTTCCCGGGTATAACCAATTTTCCCGTTTCCG
This sequence comes from Tenodera sinensis, assembly GCA_030765045.1. Taxonomy (NCBI): domain Eukaryota; kingdom Metazoa; phylum Arthropoda; class Insecta; order Mantodea; family Mantidae; genus Tenodera; species Tenodera sinensis. Next base: position 72,424,524 of record CM060974.1, on the reverse strand, counting down.
CTTTTTCTTTACGGGTACTGTTTATACTGGTACTCGAAACACCGACGAAATCAAAGGTTTATTTCAGTATTTCTTTGAAGGGAACAGTTGGATATTTCTCACATAACTTATAATATACGTTCAACACTATTGTTTTTCACCACTAGTCAATCGTTTGCCTGCCTTATGCTTTACATAAATTGACGAAGATGCAAGAACAAATTCACCTCCCCGTCCGCCATGATCCTAAATTAGAAACTGTTGGTTGTAAACAATACTTGGTAACACGAGTTGCATATTGGAACTTATAGCTCTGTTTATCAGTTTACATCAGCGTTAAGTAACCTGTTAGGTATTTGTATAGAATATTATATCATTTAAGGATAAATCCATTCCTAAATTCAGATTACTAGGATGGGACTACTTCCCTGCTCGCATCGCTACTGTGTTGTACCACGGTGCAGTGGTCACATGGCTTTGTTTTGACGCGGATAAACCTAAGAGTGAATCTGTGGTAGCCCCGCATCTGGGGTCTTGTTGACCCATGTCCACTGTTTCCTGTACCTTATATATTGGTAGATGCTCTGATTGTGTAGGAATCTGTGAGTGGACATTCCCATAGCGTCTCCCTAGCCCCGCATCTGGGGTCTTGTTGACCCACGTCCACAGTTTCCTGTACCTTATAATTTGGTAGATGCTCTGATTGTGTAGGAATCTGTGAGTGCACATTCCCATACCGTCTCCCTAGCCCCGCATCTGGGGTCTTGTTGACCCATGTCCACAGTTTCCTGTACCTTATAATTTGGTAGATGCTCTGATTGTGTAGGAATCTGTGAGTGCACATTCCCATACCGTCTCCCCAGCCCCGCATCTGGGGTCTTGTTGACCCACGTCCACAGTTTCCTGTGCCTTATAATTTGGTAGATGCTCTGATTGTGTAGGAATCTGTGAGTGCACATTCCCATACCGTCTCCCTAGCCCCGCATCTGGGGTCTTGTTGACCCATGTCCACAGTTTCCTGTACCTTATAATTTGGTAGATGCTCTGATTGTGTAGGAATCTGTGAGCGGACATTCCCATACCGTCTCCCTAGCGCCGCATCTGGGGTCTTGTTGACCCATGTCCAGTTTCCTGTACCTTATAATTTGGTAGATGCTCTGATTGTGTAGGAATCTGTGAGCGGACATTCCCATAGCGTCTCCCTAGCCCCGCGTCTGCAGCTCACTGAGTTGGAATCCATGGAGGTATGTACGACCGTGATCAGTCAACGTGCCGGTTGCAAGTGCTTCATTTTGAGACGTTCTTCTAACTTTGGGAGAATGTGACACTCGTCCCACTCCGACACAAGGTGCTATTTATCTCACAGTGGTAACAGTCCTAATATTACCTACCGGTCTACCGGCTGGCGGTAGAAAATGTCGCTGTCAGTTGGAGCAGACATTTCCTCTGGGTCTTACTCATCAGTTGTTTCAGATAGATACGTACATTCTATGTGCTAAGCAGGCGCTGGCACGTGAACACATTACAGTATTACTGAATGATATGGCACTGTGCCATTGTTTCTACCAAGCCTGGAGATTTTGCTCCTCATCATGATGTTGTGAGCTTTGTGCGTTATACCCGCGACATGTGCTCGGAACAGGGGACCTTTGTCTGTGATAATACCCAGGCACTTTGCCATTCGGGTTCTTGCAATGCAACAATCGCACAGAACCTGTCTAAGGCGTCCTTTTAGAAGTACTTATTTCGTTTTAGACACACACACACGCACGCACGCACGCACACACACACACACACACACACACACACACACACACACCCACAGACAGGCTAGCCAACCCTTCGACTGCACAATTCAACCATCAGTCACTGAGCATAGGCTAGCCTCTGTAGTTCAAATCCCGGCTATGACATTGAATAATAGATTCAGTTAAATTATCAAAATTACATGCACTGCATTATAAGTGAAAGGTGAGAGAATATTAACTACATCGTATGTCCTCTTTTTGGACTCCTTCTAGATCTTATTTTAAATGATTTACTCGCCTGATTTAGTTTTTTTATGGCTGGCCTCAACAACTGAAAATCAGAGTTTGCCAACTTTTAGTTAAAACTTTAATTAAATGTCATGACCTTTGTATTTCATCAGATTCTAACAGTTCGCAAATCTTGCTAATGTAAAAGGAAGGCAGCGACAAATCTATATGACTTCTGAACATGCCTCAAGGCACTTTTGTTGATGCACAGGAGCGCTATGTGTGTAAATAACTACTTAGATCCATGCTATGAAAGTTTCCTGACCGACGTTAGAATTGTGAGGTCAAGTGAAAAATCTACATACCAAGGAATTAATGGTTCACCACTCAACATTTATTCATTATGTCACTCATCACTAAGTATAGAACTATTATCTAACAAAGAACTCAGCCATTATTGTGTCCTAGCTAATGCATTTAACAAATGCTTCCTTAATGTAACAAAAAGAAAACAAACAGATCCTACCCAAACTGAAATGCATTTAAAATTGTAAAGAAAAACGCATCACAAAATTAACTGTAAATTTTAAACAGACCCCACAATTCCCAGAGCGATAGAAGATACTACCTTGTAAAAAAGCAAAACCTCTCATGGTTAGGATGAGACAGGTAGCAAATGGTTAAAATATCGTACTGGAGTTGAGTAAGCATCTTGGTCATATATGTAATCATTCTCGTTTGTCAGGGATATTTCCAGAAGAAATTAAAAACAATTGTTAAGGCTTTATACAAAAAGGTAGACAATACCCTGACTTCCAACTATGCCTTATTCTTAACAGTCTTTTCCTAAAGTAATGGAAATTGTTATGCGATAAATGGATTAAACATCATTCTTGCATTATCCCAGTTTGGATTTACAAATAGAATTTCAACTGAAAATGGTGCACATATTCTAATTTCTGAAGGAGTAGCAGCCTTGTATAAAAAAAACTACAATTGGGAATTTATTGTGTTCTAGCGGAAGTATTTTACGGTAAAGATCACAACCTCACACTGAAAAGTTAACATTTTAAGGTTTCAATGAGATTTCTATAAACTGATTAAGATATAACATATCAAGCAGAATCCAGAAAACTAGGAAATATGGTTATTATTCTAAACCAGGGATTGCTACTAAAGATGTCCCCAAGGTTCTATGGTCAGGCTTTTCTATTTTTAATATTTGTGAATGACCTGCCTTTTAAAATCTTAGCAACGGTTCCATAGCTACGCCTCTTTTCAGATTATATTAGTGTACTTCTGTCTGAACGTCACATCAGAATATAAGAAATGTTGTCAATATAGCATCTGAACCGCGCATCATTTGATTTGAAGTAAGCAAGGCATCATCAAACAACAAAAATCTATATTCAAATAACTAGAGTTTAAACTCTATGGAACTCAAAACAAGCATAAGGAAGTAAATCAGTAAACAACCAGGGACAACAATTACTTTACGTGTATGAGACCCCAAAAGGAAATCATTTATGTAAATATTTATTGCAAATGTAATTTATTTTTGGTGTTGATACGAATTAGTTGAGTAACAAAAACGTGTTGCTATTTTGCATTGTTAAGAAAAAGAAGTTTGTTTAAAAACGTCATAAATGTTAAGTTTCACATTTAAATTTAATATTTATAAATAAAAGAATCATATATATTTAATATTAAAAGCGAAGGGAGAATAGCTAAAGATCGCTTCCCTAACAATTCAGAAACTATTTAATGTTGGAAAATACTAAATGAAAGCATACGCGGATATATACAAAAAATAGCGTAAAAAGGTTGTGCTAAAACTGTTAATTGCGTCAGTATGGTAAAGATGTGTAGTATTCTTGCAACGCTAGTGAATACGGGTCTAAAAAACTGTGTAAAAGTGAAAAGACATCAAAATAATACAAAAAGGTGTAACAAAACTCACTCCATTTATAACAAGCGTAAAAAGAGATGGAAAAGGTGCTAATAAAGTGATATATATAGTGAAGTTACATCGCATGTTTATTCATTCCACCTAGTACCATGCCCTGAGAGAAATATTAGACTCATAGCCCAACACGAAGCTACAGTTTTATTTAAAAACAGCACCAAATGACTGACCCAAACATGGAGCACGAATTTTGGGTGGAATGAAAATCTACGGGAAATGAACTTACGCGAAATACCAAGTGACGTCAAATCCATGCGCGGAAAAGGAAGAAGACGCCATTGAACAATCCACCGAAATTTAAGACTATAGGAGATGTTATCAAGCTGGAATCAACATGGGGAGTGCCTACAAATGCTTACCCATCGACGCGGAGTACATCAAAGAACGTCTAGTGAAGCCAACCGCCCAGGGGATGCACGTAACGAAATAAATCAACGAGGAAAAAGTACGACCAAAAAATTTTATTTTAACATTAATTTTATTTTTATGTTACTGCGAAGAAACAAAATAGTAGAACTTATAAGCCCAAGTGAACTGAATCAAAAAACGAAAATGTCGCAAAAAGGAAATGAAGTAGAAATAGGGGAAGGGGCAGATAAGCCCAGTTATAAGATAGAAACAGAAAGTGAAGAAGAGGTAGTAATAGGAAAAGACCAAAGGTTACTAATGATCATGTTTGAGAAATTAGAACAGAGTTTAGGTCAGAAAAGGGAACAGAATAAGGAAGAATTAAGACAGGAGATAAGACAGAGTATAGGTCAGAAAATGGAGGAAGTGAGACAGGACTTAGAGTAGAAAATAGAACATAATAGGAAAGAATTAGAACTAGATTTGGGAAAGAGAATAGAATTAGGAAGACACGAGTGTGAAGAAAATATGAAAGTAATGGAAACTAATTTGAAATTAGTACATAAAAACATAAACGAGAGAAAGGAAGCTTTAGAAGCTAGGATAGAAATCATAGGAGATATGATGGGGAAAAATAGAAATGGAAATGAAAGAAAACAAGATTGTATTAGAAGGAGAAATTGGTAGATGTAGAGATGAAATAACAGAGTGTAATGTAGATATGATCCGGCCAAAGGGATATCGTTAGTCGATTATTTCATGAAAGTAGCCAACAAAGGGAAGCTATTAGACCCTAACCTGTCGTCGGAAGCAGAGTTAATTACCAGCATAACCAGACATTTCCCAAACACAGTGAGAACAGGGTTAATTGTTGCGAGGCCAGTAGATTTTGCAGACATGATAGAACTACTAACAGCTTTCGAAACGCAAAATGGTCGGCCTAATGAGCATAGACAGAAACGGTCGCCCAAACTCACCGATCTTAAACAGAGGCACGACTACAAACAACCAGAGTGAGGGAGAAGATAGAAATACTAGGAGCACCCAGGACAGAGGGAGAGGGGCACACCATTTCCCACAACCACACAATCATGCCGAAAGGATGGAGAACACAAGACAGCGGTACCACGATACAATACCAAGGGGTGAATCGAGATACCGAACATATACATATGATCGTGGAAGACCAGGGCACCGTACCCATCAAGTGAACCACATACGATTCTGTAGGGAATACTTCAACAACCAAAGACAGCCATGCAACAGGGGTTCACACCAAAGGGGTAGAAACCAATGGAACACCGGCAGCATAAGACAGCGGGAAGTAGATGAAAATGTGCCAAATAGGGCGGATGTTGCACAGAATACAGAAACAACCATCACCAACACCCAGGGAAATTACCACGACTAAGTTCGCCCCAATCGAGTTGATGACCAACAAAACCTAAGCAATTGACAATTGACATCGGCACCATGATGGCTGCACAAAGGGAAAATGGAACTACTGTATATTGGACCGCTGGTCGTAGCGAAACGGTTGGGCGACCATACATATGAGCTACAGAATACAAATGACAAGTTGGTACGAAGATACCATAAAAACAAATAAAAACCATACAACGAAAGGACCAAATAGTCTTTGCCAACAAACATGTAAGCCCGGAACATTAGAGATGAGGAAAAACAATAAGCTTTAATGGGTGTCTTATAGAAAACTATATACAGATTGGAAAATACAACAGGAAAGGAAATCAACATAGTCATTGGCTATAATGACCACCGAGAGCACTGACAAAGACAGATGAGAATACTGATTGTCATATGAGAAGTGAATTATTGCGACGAGGAAAATGTGTTTGTAACATAAGGATGTCAGGAACAAAAATAAGAAGGACTCAATTGTGGTGACAAAGAGAGAATATTTAGACACAAGGGTGTCGAGGGTGAATTAAGAAGAAAAATAATATAGTTGCAGAATAATTATAAAAATAGAAGTTTTCCCTTGTAGAGATAAGAGGTAAAGAGATGAGAATTAGTAAAGAGAGAAAAACCATAGTCAGAAAAGCAATGCCCATAGATTAAGATGGATATCGCCAATGTTGAGCTTAAAGAAATGTCGATGAACTAAACAATAGTGAATAAGAACCCAATGTCGCAATAGTATCATTAGTAACATCAGAGTTCAAGAATTGACTCAACAACCTGCCTACACATAATAAGCTTGCAAGACGAAGAAGACAAAGAACTGAATAAAATTGCCATAAAGATGATCATAATCATTAGTTCAAGATTTGTATCCTGTTTCTCTCTCCTCATAACACAGAACATAAGTCAAAAGGCACATAATAATCCATGATACACTTAAATAATATTTGTGTCAATGTTGAAAAAAAACTTAGGAATATTCTTGGTGTTGCGTTGTGTAATAACTGAATATGTTAAAATTATAAAGACACGCTGTGTCATGCCAAAACAAAAGATTAAAAAGAAACCATTAGATTGTATTAGAGGAATAGGGAGAAATGTTGTATTGTTTCAAGATTGAGAATATATGTGACAACTTGAAATACAAAATAAGGGGCATGTGAGACAGAATATATTCTAAGACCCCAAAAGGAAATCATTTATGTAAATATTTATTGCAAATGTAATTTATTTTTGGTGTTGATACGAATTAGTTGAGTAACAAAAACGTGTTGCTATTTTTCATTGTTAAGAAAATTAAGTTTGTTTAAAAATGTCATAAGTGTTAAGTTTAACATTTAAATGTAATATGTATAAATAAAAGAATCATATATATTTAATATTAAAAGCGAAGGGAGAATAGCTAAAGATCGCTTCCCTAACAATACGGGAACTATTTAACGCAGAAAAATATAAAATGAAAGCATACGCGGATGTATACATAAAAATAGGATCATGTAAAGTAGTGCTAAAATTGTTAATGGCATCAGTATGGTATAGATGTGTAGACGTATTTTTGCAATGCTAGTGAATACGGATCTAAAAGACTGTGTAAAAGTGAAAAGAGAATCAAAATAATACAAAAACGTGTAACAAAAGTCAATCCAATTTTAACAAGGGTAAAAAGAGATGAAAAAGGTTCTAATAAAGTGACATATATAGTGAAGTTGCATCGTGTGTTTAATCATTCCACCTAGTAGCATGCCCTGAGAGAAATAATAGTCTCATAGCCCAACACGAACCAAATTGCATTATAAAAACAGCACCAACAGACTAGCAAAAGAATAGGTGCATCATTTTTTTCATTTACAGAACATGTATGTACATTTAATATTAATGAATTTGGAGACATGAAGGTCTAATGTTGTGCCATTTGACACGGAATGACTCATATGCACAATAATCAAAGTTGAATCTAGACAGCAATACACAACCATAAGGAGGGTTACTGCATTATTTCAACCATACGCATCTCTAATTGCATATATAAGTGTAATGAACACTCTATAAGATGCTGATTCAATTTGACACATGCTCAAAATACTTCAAACACTCACTGTAATAACATAAATGGAGATGACACAATACCTTCATAAGTATTTAGGGAGTTTAGGTAAGTAGTCATCTAGCACAGTAAATAAATAAATAAATAAATAAATAAATAAATAAATAAATATATATATATATATATATATATATATATATATATATATATATATATATATATATATATATATATGTTGTTCCATGCAGCATACCAATGTTATGTTACATTACATCTATACAAGCAATTTTAAGAAAACTAGCCTGCTTTTAGTGATATCGCATAGGTCAAAGTAAAATTAGACCAGCATACTATAGAATGTCCCATATAACCACAATGTCCTTGTAGTGAGTTATTGTAAATTAAATATTTTACAACAATATCTCCAATATAACGCAACATGTGCAGGACAAGCGATGTGAAGTGTTTTAGCACATACACAATCTTTAGCGCCCCAGTTCACGATTGGAGTGCCTTTGTGAGACAGATAGCGAGTTACATGAACACAGCAGTTAGTGGATGGAAGGAGCACTTGATTATCAACAACCCAGTATTAAATTATCACCAAGTCTTCTATAAACATACAGCCTTGTTAGTTCTCAGTTTCAATTAAGGGAGCGTAATGTGACAAACAATTGAAGCATCAAGTTTCCTAAACAGAATTCTTTGTGTTGTAAAGTTCGTACAAATTTGGTTTAACCTTCAAATAGCATCCAAAGCTAAATGACATACAAAACTTGTGATTACATAAGATGTGAGTGTAACACTTCATTTTACTTAGAGCAATGATGAAGTAACTTCTAACACAGTCTCTCAGCAGATTCCACCGTTGTCTGGAATTAATAACAAAGCACGTTAAATGTAAGGGAAACAGTGATTATGATGCAGAGCAATTAACATTGAGGGACATGCAACGCCCACCTATGAGAAATAACAGAGTGAAAATGTCACAGAGTAAGAGAAAATTCTAAATACGCTGATGAAGGTTATATGTACGTGAGGACCACTTATACTCCATTGTCTATACCGAAGTTAAATCAACAAAAAATTAAAGGAAACGCCAAGATTTTTCTATCTTTATTTCTCGTCTTGCCTTCTCAAAGCATACTCGTAAACACACCAATCTATAATACCAGAAAGTAGATATTTGTTAAAATATTAGCATTTCCTAATGTATTACAGCCAAGTGGACTGTATTTATACTTACTATGTATGTTACTTTATCTTTACTGCTATCTATAGCCTTTTGGCTCACGTTTAAAATTAGACGTTTACATAAATGTTTAATTCCCACTCTCTCCTCCAAGGACCTACTTCAAAACTGTTCCTTTAATAGGTCATGTATACAATTCACCAGATTTCTAGCACAACATAAGTGGACTTTCCAGCAAGAGAAACAAGGAAAATCCACTGCATCCCATAACCTAAAACCAACGTTCGATCCTGGACCACCACGTAACATACACAGAACATATAAGGCAGGATAATGCACATCAACACACGCGCACGCACTAGGTACAGCAGCCCTACACTTGCCTAAACCACTTCATTATTGTTTTGCACCTTATTTTACTGTAACGTGTAACATTTTTAGCTACCAACAACTTGGGCGTTTCCTATTTACGCAGCGTTTTTTCTGTTGTGCAGTTGGTACCTCACATTGTCCATTAGCACTCTCCACCGTAACAAGGCTGTAGTAAGGTTACCATTAACGAATTATTTACTACTTATCCATTGATATTCAAAGTATTCCTTTATACACGGACTGTTAAAGTTTTCATGACAATATACGTAAGCAAATAACATAGACAAAGTATCACATCAGTCACATTCTCAATTCAGTTTATTCCATACAAATGAGCATTTACATTACCTTTTCTCCAGATCCACATTCAAGATGACCAGAAGTCTTTCTTCTGAAGGACAAACAGCGCAGCAGTACCATGGAGTAATAATAGACTGGAGAAGTGATGGGTGTATTCCAACGCAAAAGCCGATATAATCGAATCTTGGATGTTCTCGAATAGGGTTACCAGAATACAGTCTTAAAATGAGAGCCCATTTCTAGATTCATACAAATATTTGCAAAAGTGTTACAGGATACTCGACATTTACCTAGGTACATTAAGTTAAATTATAATTTTTACAACTACATTTTTATATCACGATCGATTTAGTGTGCAAAACCTGTGTGTCCTGAACAACTGGAATGTGAATTACAGCATTTCTAGGGTTGTTACATATTTTAATTTTAATATATTTTGATTTTTTAATTATTCCATGTATATTAATTATTTTAATATATTTTTGTTTGAAGAACACAATGTGACTCTAAATTTGTGGTGGATAGTCTTTAGGAAATGGTGTCACCTGTGCTTCGGGGGAATGTGTGTTTAAATATGTATTCCACTAAGTAACCTGCAGAGTGTATCTTTCTTCTTCCGAAGGTAAGGATGAACTACTGGCAGCACTTTCATTTATTCTAATTCGTATTATCTGAATGGGAAGGTTCTCTTGCTGCAGTTCATCAAGTGTGGCAGTGGGTACTTTAAAATTCAATGGAATGGTTTACTTGCTGGTGCTAGAAGCCTTATCCTGAAGTGCACCATGTGACTTCCAGCATTTATATACTATTGTATTTATATAACGTGGATTACACCAAAAGTTATCAAAATGCAGCAGTACTCAATTTACCGAAAAGCATGCATATTACCATCCAAAATACTTAAGAGTGAAGCCTACTACGTCCTCAGAAATTGAAAATAATAACTGTCTGAAAAGTGAAACCTCACATGAGTGGGATGGAATAGGACTAAGCTGTTAAAAATGCCTCTCAAGTGATTTGAGTAAACCCATGTCACATTTGTAACTGTTCCCTCTTGTGGAGAATTTTTCCAGATTGTATATTAAAGTTAGCAACAGTTCCGCCATTGTTTAAAAAGTGTGACAAACAATTACCCGCAAATCACAGACCAATCCCACTGCTTACCTCACTGTCAAATATTTTTGAGAAAGCAATGTAGAATCTTATTATGAAATGTCTTGAGGAAAATAGCATTCTAACATCCTGTCAGTTTGGCTTTAGGAAGAGATTGTCTACCAACAATACCACGTATAGACCTATCAATGAAATATAATTTGGCATGAATAACAAGGAATCCATCATAGGAATATTTCCTATCTTTTGGCCAATTCCTTTCATAGTATTAACCATGGGCTGATGCTACGGCCTGGATAAGCTCTCAATAGCCCCTTTAAATCCTATTTGACGAACAGAACACAAAATAATATTGTCAATAATAACGAATCAGATCCATGTACAATCAAACTTGGAATTTCTCGGGTTTCAATATTCTGGTTTTCATAAATGATTTACTCTGTTATCTCAAGGAACATTCCAACACAATATCTTTACAGACGACACCAGTGTGCTTATATATGAGAAGTCTGCAGATGAACTCTTAGATATAAGTACAACTAGATTTAAGGGGTTGAACATTTGGTTCAAAGCCAATAAATTAACTTCAAGTTATGATAAAAATGCCACACACAGTTCAAAACTAGGAATAAAATTATTCCAGAATTTAGTATCGTGTTTAACAATAAATACAGTAGGAGGTAGGAACCTTCTGGGGTTAGAAATAGATGAAGAGATGAATTGGAAAAAGCATACACACAGCTTCAGTGCATTTTGATGTAGCAAAGTAGATTTTGAAGAAAATTCTTCACTCTAAACTACCCTTTACATGGAAAGTTTATTGAAAATTTAGATTTTCTTGAAAATCTCTCTAACGATTTTGATGAAAATGCCATATGTTTGACATATTTTTATTACAAATCAAATGTATATCTTGAGTTTTCTAACTATAGCTCCTGTAGTCGTATTTACTCTGGATGACTTTTGAAGAACTGGTAAACCATAAGAGAAAGACCAAATCTTACTGTAGAAAAATGTAGATATTGCTAAAAAACACAATTTATGTCTGAATAAATGTTTTTCTAGAGTGAACCATTTGGAGATGTTTCTTGTTATTTGTGTGAGTTATAGATAACTTGTACCTATTTCAAATATAACATCATTATTAATTTTTTTAAATATGTTAATTGTGCAAAGAGAACGGAATCTCAAAGCTTTAAAACATTGGATTATCGCTCAGTCTACTGTATTCACATATTCCCTTTGTACCTACAAGGAAATAAGCAATAATATAATTTGTACAAATGTTTATCTCAACTAACATAAAGAAGATATAGGAATAAGAGTTTGTAAGAATGGCTAGTACCAGAGCAGAGAGCCATGTGAATGCAATTCATCAGGTTTTTTCTTTACTTTTCATTTTTTCCTGTATTTAGATTTATTTAGGTTAAATATACCTAGTTGTTTATTAATATTATCTTACTACATATACCAGCTAATATACGAATACGGCAGACACAATTTGCATTGCAATACATGTAAAGAAAATAAATTGCAACTTTCAGATACCTACACAACTTGTAATTTGAATTGTTCAGTTACTCAGTATCATCTACTACTTCTGTTTTTCTGTGAGTATGCAACTATAACAAATAATGTTGACATGTTTGTTCAAACAGAGGGGAGCGTAGTATTTACCACATGCATATTTAGTTTCGCAGCTCTTTTTGTCTTTAATACAGAGTCCTCGTCGTTTCCTTTTCAATACGATTGGTGGTGTATTTGCGAATTCTTATATGGGTTAATCGGGTTTATATTTTGTCAGAAGACCTTTCAGATCACTAGATATGTTTGATAGCATTGCTCTCCTTTGTAGCTATTGCGACAGTAAAGTTAGAGATATTGCTTTCAAATACTCCTGCCTCGTGGAATATTTGTTTGGATTTCCAAGAAAGATTGCTCTAGAATTAATACCTGTAATATTCAGTAAGTGGTACAAAATTAATGCTGCCACCGCCACTACCACCACCGCCACCGCCACCGCCGCCGCCGCCGCCACCGTCACCGTCACCTCCACCCCCGCAGCATCCGCCGCCACCGCCGCCGCCACCGCCGCCGCCACCGTCACCGTCACCTCCACCCCCGCAGCCGCCACCGCCACCGCCGCCGCTGCCGCCGCTGCCACCACCACCACCGCCGCCGCCGCCGCCACCGCCACCGCCACCGCCACCGCCACCGCCACCACCACCACCACAATAATAGTAGTAATAAAATAATAATTGTGTGAAGCCTGGACAGCCTTAGAAATCTCATTACTGCGCCGTCTACTGCTTTCGTGAGAGTCATGACGTCAGCCATTCCAACATTACGACATAACCCCTCTGGTTGTTCCCAAGATATTGGTAATTTCTTTAATTTTGAAAACGGTACTACCCTTAATACCGTTACAAATTGCTCAATGATTAGAACACCGATGACGAATCAATAGTCTGATTCTTCTATCCACATAACTTTACTCACAATTTGCTTTTGCTTGGGCATAATTTAAAGGTAAAGAACACATGCTTTGTTACAACATGGGAGGACAGTAATTCCTGCGAACAAGTTGTTGCAAAGAAAGAGGAAAAAAGCAAGATTTGCAAGCTTTAAAGCATATCCATTAAATGGTACTTGACTTGGAATATTTCATTATGGAAGTGGGACTCTGAAACTAAAGGTAGAGAGAAAAAAGTATAAGAACATGTAGGTAGTTGACAATAAACTTCAGTGAATAAAAACGTAGCAAGAGCAGTTTTAAAGTTTAATACTAATACTACCTTTGATAAATTAAAAGTGAATGCTTGAATTTCAAGGCAGTTAGTACAGCGAACTAGCATAGGCTAGCATAATGTATATATATATGAAAATTCAAAGCATATAGTATTATGTACATGTGTAACACAGTATGTAGTCAAATTTATTAAAAACAAAATATTAAATACTATCAAAATGGCTATGGAAAGTTTAATTCACAGAACATTTATAATACAGTAATATAGAGTTTTCCAGGAGTAAGTTTATACCTATCCTTTAAGCTTTCCTTGTAACACAAAGGTCTACAAATTTCAATCAAGTACAAAAGAGTACTTTGTAGGTTCTTTACACACACACAAAAAAGACAAAAACATTATGCTATCAGTTTACACAGACATACAGAGATAGTGAGGAATTGAAGCCGAGTTGTTTCAAAGGAATATGGATGCCATATGTAACAAGCTTTTTGTATAAAAGGGTCTTTCGCTCGTGTGTATAGATGTCTTGGCATCTTTTTACCCTAATGGCTTAGAATCAGTCGGAGAGCTTGAGTTTTCTTATACTTTAATCTCGGGGACAGTACAGATGTGTTTTAATTATGAATGAACTAGGATTGCTTTTGAAAGTATCTTCCACCCTTTATTTACACACACTGACATAGTCTTCATACAATTCATTGTACAGAAATTCTCACTAAACAATGGCAGAATTTGTCGTAAATGAGAACGACCAAACACAACTAATGATCGTATCGTCTACATAGCTGTTTAAGCTTATAACAAATAATTGATTTAAATTAACTCCATTTGAAAAATAGCTTTATTCATAAGCATTATATAAATCATAGTCCTACGTGCTACATGGTTATGATATTTCACACGTAGAAATAAGAGTAAAGTCAGTCCGGCAGTTAGGCCTGATGTTAAGTAGATGTAATATAGATAAATGTATATTACCAATCATTTCATTTTGCATTTCATGTCAGTCTTGCAGTCCATCAAAGTGAGTTTCGAGATATTTGAGATGAGTCCGCGAGTATATTGGTGTCTACCGGAGTGAGTCAGGGAATGAGTAATGCAAAAAGCATTGATGAGCAAGTCTGTGACAATGCTTGGCACTGGAGGCAGGTTGGACTCGACTCCCCAAAGAATGAACCATCTGGAAGAAGAGGTAACCATGGCCACACTTCATTGATGTAACTACATCAATGTGAGTCCTACAAAATCTTTTGTATAGAATTTCACATTTTCAGCAAGCAGTTATTCTCTCAGATTCCAGGGCAGCAATTATAGCAATTACTTCCAAGTTGTCACCAAAAAAACCAAACCGTTATAGAAAGTTGGAAAATCCTTACCCATCTAACAGCACTTCAAAATCACCTAATCTTCCAATGGATACCAGCTCACTGTGGACTGAGTGGTAATGAGAAAGCTGATTTTCTTGGAAAAACGGTACCAGCGGTGTACAAAAATCTATAGTTTATCTACCATTTTATGCAGCTAAAAGATTAGTCAACTCTGAATTAAAAAACGTTATTGCAAAATATTACTATGAAAAATCAAACAATAAAGGATGGGAACTACCAAATATTCAAACAGTGATTCCTGAGTATCCTGGAAAAACAGCAGTTGGAACCTTCAGGTTAATTACAGGACATGATTGTCTGGCAAAACATTTAAACAGAATTGGGATATACTCTTCACCATTGTGTCCTCTATGTGATCTGCAAGAGGAAATGGACCGAGACCACCTTCAAATATGCCCAGCCACTTCTAGTGCCCATCCATCAGTGAAAAATTTTGGAGACCAAGAGGATTAATGCCTTCGTTGTCAGAAATCCAGCATTAGCTAACAACAACAACAACAACAACATCATCATCATCATCATCATCATCATCATCAATGTGGGTGAATATCATGGAAAAAAGTGATCTCGCAAAACTGTTAGTGAAAATCGATCCAGATAATTGTATGAGAGTGAAAATTGGACAAGGTCACAATAATACTAGGTGCTTCCTGAGAATATGTCCACTCAGATTTAAGCCACTTCCTCCTTTATATGAAATGGGCATAGAAGCTTTGCATTAGCTTTCCCTTAGCCATATTGGTGAAAAAAGTTTCATTCCATTGTCTACATCTAAAGCTTTTTAACAGTTTTTTCCCTACCGTCTCAAAAAGAAAAACCATTCCACAGGGAATTTAGGATTTTTACACAGTAGCATTCTTGCAAAACACATTATAAGCAATGATTATTTCTAAAAAGAAGAAACTAAGAAATGATTTATAAAACTAATTGTATAGATTGCTGACACCGAGTTGACAAAAATTGCTTTACCTTAAACTCATCCAAGAAAATTAAGGAAAATTAAGCTATTAACAAAGAAGCAACAAAATTCTAAAGAAATAACAAATTAGAAACTAAAACCTTCACTTATCTTAGTAATGTTACAAAAAGAACTTGCAACATTACTAAGATAAGTGAAGTTTTTAGTTTCTAATTTGTTCTTACTTTAGAATCATTCAAGAAGACTTTGTTCTAAAGCGATGACAAAATTGCTATTTTCTGAATATACAAGGTGTTAGGGGTATGAGTGCGCAGACTTCAAAGACAACTTCCTGATGTTAAACGGAAACATAAGGTCCTGTACCATTTTCCCCTACAGTGCATGGTTTCATAAATAGAAATTAAAACTGGTCAAAAGTGTGATTGCGAATGTCACCATTTACTTCTGCAACTAGAACAGTGAGGTAGAGCTACAGATGATACGTTATTTATGTCTTTACCACATGTTGCTAAAATGATTCATTTAACCACAAAATGATATGAAAGGACAGGATTCCAGCGGGTCTATTGGAATAAAGACGTGGGCCTATGCTTGGCAACCCCGCAACATTAGCGCACCGGAAAAGCAGATGGTGAGCGAATGTTGACAGCACAACTATCCCCGTGGCATCCGTGCACAACAGCAGGTTCTGTCAGTGCTTCAAGTGCGTTAAGTGCATTCAGAACTATGGCAGTCTTTACAAATCAAGAGTATTTAGATATGCTTCTTGCTTAGGGCAAAACCAATTGCAACACACGTGAAGCGCAACACTTAATGATCTTTGCACATGTGTATTTGAAGCAGCGCTAGAGATTGGCCAGAACACAGAAGCTCTAACGAGGGTAGGGCAAAAGATGCGATTTCTGCGTAGATTCTCACGGAGCACATTTTGAACATCTACTGTAAAAGACATCTTGTTGAGTTTGCAGTTATTGACCATTAATAATTTTCCTCTTCTGCTGTCTTCTTCTTCTTCTTCACGTCTTAGGGCATTTAGCCTGTTTCAGCTGTTAAAGTCATGTTATTTATAATAGATTTTCCTTTTTAGCAAAAGGTGGCTGTTATTTAATTACACAATTACACGAATGAGGTATTTCCACACTTAGCATTTGAAGTTGCCATCGTAGCCTCTTACGCAGATTTTAGTTTAGTTCTTGAATGAGAGGCAGGCATGCTAACCCTAAGATACTTCCACAGAGAGCATGTACCACCTCAGGGTAGAAATGTTAATGTCTTCTTGACACGTCTCCTCAGGCTGCCGAAAGGAACTAGTTCTAGTACAATAAAGTGGTTCATCAACACTCTTCTTACACTCATCAACTAAATAATATCCTTTCAAATGTGACCACCGAGAAAAGCTCGTCACAAGTTTTACACTGGTGTGGTTGTTTACCTTCATGAATCAAATAGTGTCTGTTGAAACTTGACTAGTAAAGCTCTTGTCACAACTTTACACTGGTGTGCACCATGGACCTCGGGCTCATTTGAGCATCATTTCACCCGTTTCATTCACTCGCCGTCCGATATGACGCAATGTTGGAGGACGTTAATTTAAAAAAAAATTTACACTGGTGTGGATTTTTACCTTCATGAATCAAATAGTGTGTTTTCATATTTGACAACTCAGTAAAGCTCTTATCACAAGTTTTACACTGGTGAGGTTTTTTACCTTCATGAATCAAATAGTGTCTGTTCAAACTTGACAAGTGGGAAAGCTCTTGTCACAACTTTACACTGGTGTGGATTTTAACCTTCATGAATCAAATAGTGTCTGTTCAAACTTGACAAGTGAGTATAGTTCTGGTCACAAGTTTTACACCGGTGTGGTCTTTTACCTTCATGGATCAAAAAATGTGTTTTTAAATGTGACAACTGAGTAAAGCTCTTGTCACAAGTTTTACACTGGTGTGGTTCTTTACCTTCACTTGCTGTATTCTTACTTCTGCAAAATAGAATATATATATATATATAGATGTACTTCTAACGAGCCTCTAAATTAAGTATTTTTTAATTTATAGGCAGCATCAGCAGATGGCCGATGTGAACACATGGTCTACTCTATCGGCTTTATTTTCAATTTATCTCCAAAGATAACTAAAGTTGAACAGTCAACAAATACAAAGTGGTTTCTGATTCAGAGATTGCTGTTAAAGGTGAAATAGTTTAAAAAGGAAATACAAGACTTGCAAATTTGAAAAGCAACAACACACTTAAAAACCTGCGGGTTCAATGCATGTGGGTAAGAAAGAAGCCTAATAGAGCTCATCAATGACAGGTTTGATGCTGTAAATTGAAGAATACCAGTGAATCAAAACGCGCCTATGACCTTAACCTTCGGAGTCAGAAGAAAACACTTCCTGCAGTATGTTCCACCATGCACTTTGGGAAAAAGGAAAGATTGCTGCCACTCCTAAAAGACTTCATTATTTCCATAACATTCCTGTTTGGGTTTTACGCTGATATCAAAAGCTAGGGTCACTTACATCTTTATTTTCAGACTGAACCAACATTTAATTTAAAAGGTGAGTCAATTAATAACACTAAACAACACTTACAACATAATTCTTCGGAACGCGGAAAACACGTTTTTTTCTAAAATTCATGGTTTGGGCGTGTTTTACAATAACCCAACATCCTTTAAATGAAAAATACGAAGTTTCCTGCTAATACTGACAAGAAACATTGTCTTGTATTGTCTGTTACGGAAGAAGCTAGTGAACTGCCCTCTCATGTTTCCCCTACAGAAGAAACTGGAGTATACTCAGCAAGATTAATCACAGTGAGCTAATAAGGCGGCACTGTGGCCGAGCGATTAGACCTTTTGCCTACTACCTAGGTGGATCGGGTTCGATCCCAGGGACCCGCATGTGGTATTCGTGGTGTACACAGTGACATCTGGGTTCCCCCACCACTCGTTCCAGCAACTGCTCTATCATCGCCTTTCCATGCATCAATTTCGCATCATCCCCTTTCTCACTCTCATACTTGGTGGACCACCCACTTCCAGGTCTTCAATCTCTCTGATCAATAGGTTCCTCTGCTCCCCAAAAGACATCTGACCCGAGGCATTGGTTTGTAAGTTCTAGGGAGTGTAGGCTCTATATAAGGGATTGGTAATCAGGCAAAGAAGAAGTAAAGAGTTAATATGTACTAATGTAACAAGAAAGATGATAGCCGACTTAGACTTCGCTGAACATGAGATATACCTTTTGCCGGAGGCCAGTGAGGAACCATCAACGTGGAATAACTGAATCCCAAGATGCACTGAAATATTTTGCAGGCTACATAGCGCTTAACTACAAGAATATTGACTGCTGCTTGGGCTGACTTTCAGAGATGCTTCTTCGGGACTACTCGAATGTTGTGGCAAAAATGACTGGATTGGCGTAACCTCCTTACTTCTCCGTCTGGAACTGCTATATTATAATTAAACCAGAAAATGTTAAAATTATACATTTTGGTATAATCTAAACTGAACTCCTCCATAAATTCTCTCCCTTACTTCATCCCTTGTTGAGTATTCTTCATGTAACTTTCCAAAAATAGCTCCTGTATGACCAAATTGGTATAAATTGCTTTGCTTATGAAACAAGGAGATGCAGACACGCCCGCTTCAAACTTCTGTCATTTCCCTTTGTCTTTGAGTTCTCGTAGAGATGATACTAGGATGTGTTCAATTTCTTCCTTGTTTTGATGAAGTTTCCGCTATATGCCAGCACACACTAGAAGTGGTCAGCAGGCTTCAAGTGGGTTTTCTGACATAACACAAGTGGGACGCATACTTCCCACAGTCTTAAAAAGGGTTAAACTATCACGGTAAATCAGCATGTTGATGTAATAAGGAATAGTCAAAAGCAGCGCGACTCGCCGTATTGGCCTACCTCTCTATTGCAGTTGCCCTGTATCTGCCAGAGGGATACACGTGACGATGGTACATAGTGTGATAGCAAGCTGGTAATACATGGAAGATCATCGCTAGAGAAGATGTCAGAAACAATGTCCCTCTTAAAGTGATGTGCAAACAGCTAAGTCCAGGTGAGAGTGAGTGCCCGTAGAATTAGAAAACATCTGATGTGTTGCACTTAATTGACTTCCTCTACTCTTGTACTAACCATTCTTACCAATATTCCTGTCTTCTTCGTGTTAATTGAGAAATTATTTTCTTGCTTATTTCCTTGTAGGTGCAAGAATATGGGAATACAGTAGACCTTGAACGACGGACAAATGTTTTAAAGATTTAAGACTCCATTCTCTTTGGATGGTTAAGATATAAAAAATGGATAACGATCTTTCATTTGATGAAGGTGTATATATTCCAAAACTGATACAAGTAAGAAGGAATATCTCCAAAATGATTTGCTGCACAAAAAAGATTTGAACATAGCTTGTGTGTTTAAGAACGATCTACACTTCGTTTAGTAAGATTTGGTCTATATCTTACGCTTTACCATTTATGCAAAAGTAATTAAGTAATCAGGACGACATAGGCTATCGCCAGGAACTTCAAAATATGCATTTCATGTGCTATAAAAATGTATGAAACCTATGGCATTTAGATTTGTATTAGAGAAGTTCATATTTTTAAAAGGTTTTTCTATGTAAGGGTAGTTTGGTGTGCAGGAATTTTCTTCAGTCTTTGTGCGACATCCTTATAAAAGGTTAAAAATTAAATACCAACTTTTGTTTTTAACCCACCTTTCATTTTTGAGTTATTCTGTTCACAGGTAGTCACACGCACAGATGCGAACTCACATGGTCCTTTTTCTAAAAAATGCTATTCTTTGTATTCAGGGCACTTCTTAGGTTAATCAGCTAACCCTCATAGAATCAAACAAAGAAGCGTTACACTTCTTTTCCCGTCCAATCGAATATAGGATAGGCATAATGTGCAACATTGCAAACTAAATTATACATAACATTCTTACGGTTTGCTCTATTCATAAACATTAATTCAAGCTTCACGTTAACAGAGAACTCTGCATTCACAAAACAAAAACTGCTTTCTTTATAAGTGAGAAAAGAGTGATACACTTCTCACATTCCTCACTCTCCTGTAGACTTTGTGATTGTGAATTGATGAAAGAGTTTTGGGATTTAACAGCCGAGTTTACGCTACTCAGAAACATTATGTTACTGTGGCTCATTGTCCCGGTGAATTAATGTCTTTTCAAGCACTATAACCTAGAAAAAGCCTCTTTACCAAGGTCTCACTTATATGATTTGAAGCTTTCCTGGCGACGAACTTATTCAAGTTGTTCTTGGGCTTCGAGCCAGGTGATGAATGATTTTTTGTTTTAAATTAACGTCCTCCAATATTGTGTCATATCGGACGAATGAATGAAATGTGTGAAATGATACTCAAATGAGTCCGAGGTCCATGGAGCTTTAAGTTACCCGACATTCGTCTTCTCAGGGTGGGGAAAGCCTCGGAAAAAAACCTTCCCCGGATAACTTACCCTAAGCGAGATTCGAACTCGCGACCTCTTGAACGTGAGGTAGACACGGTAACCTTCACGCTATCGAGGCGAGCGGATGATGATTCATCATCCTGAAGATGGGAGAGATGTACACTCCTGAAATGTTCATCACTACACCTGTCTCAAAGCCCGAGAAAAACTTGAATAAGGTCTTACTTGTCTGGTTTAATGCCATTATGAATCAATTTGTGTCTTTTCAAACTTGATAACTGAGTAAAATCCTTGTTACAAATGTCACACTGTGGCTTTATTCCTTCATGAATCAATTTGTGGCTTTTCAAACCTGATAAATGAGTAAAATCCTTGTTACAAATGTCACACTGATGTGGCTTTATTCCTTCATGAATCAATTTGTGGCTTTTCAAACCTGATAAATGAGTAAAATCCTTGTTACAAATGTCACACTGATGTGGCTTTATTCCTTCATGAATCAATTTGTGGCTTTTCAAACCTGATAAATGAGTAAAAGCCTTGTTACAAATGTCACACTGATGTGGCTTTATTCCTTCATGAATCAATTTGTGGCTTTTCAAACTTGATAACTGAGTAAAATCCTTGTTACAAATGTCACACTGTGGCTTTATTCCTTCATGAATCAATTTGTGGCTTTTCAAACCTGATAAATGAGTAAAATCCTTGTTACAAATGTCACACTGATGTGGCTTTATTCCTTCATGAATCAATTTGTGTCTTTTCAAACCTGATAAATGAGTAAAATCCTTGTTACAAATGTCACACTGATGTGGCTTTATTCCTTCATGAATCAATTTGTGGCTTTTCAAACCTGATAAATGAGTAAAAGCCTTGTTACAAATGTCACACTGATGTGGCTTTATTCCTTCATGAATCAATTTGTGCCTTTTCAAACTTGATAACTTAGTAAAATACTTGTTACAAACATTACACTTGTGGGCTTTTTTCCCCTCCTCAACCAATTTCTGAGTTTTCACAGACCATAGCTCATTCAAACGCTTGTTTGAAATGTTACACTCATTTACTTTCTCACTGTCCAGAACCAATCTGCAGGTTTGTAAATGGGACGAATATTTCACGTCACATTTGTATGACTTTCTGTATTCACAACTTGAGATTGACTTGCGGCTCTCATTACTGATATCCTGATTACTTATGTTGGTCTGCTGAAGTAACTTACTTTGTTCCAAAGAGGAAGCCATGCTGACAATTGTCTCTTCATTAGATTTATTTGAGAAGTTACCTGTTTCTGTTGAAGATATATCAGTAGCTACACATTTCTGACCTTGACGTTTTCTGTCACTTCCACATTCAGGACTATCCTTGTTCATATAGCAGCTAATGACATTTCCTACGTCTTCAGTGGAGAATAAATTTAATGTATTACTGGAAACACCTTCTTTGCATAAACTGAAATATAAAAATAACATTATGAGAAACCACTAAACACAGGGATAAAAGCTACCAAATTAAAAGGATAGGGATGGATATTTTTATATGCACATGACGAGAGAATGACATTGAAAAAGAGTTGGAACTATTTGGATGTTCAGTTATGGGATTCAATTAGAAGTTATATGGAATTATTAATTTGAAACATTCTAGTAAATGTAGATGTGAGTCCATTCATCAGCTGGGTATCTTACATTTATGGTTTCAAGGACACATGTTTCAGCTTCTATAGATGAATTTTCTTTCCTTTTAAAATCTGCAATTAAATAATGTAATATCCTAATTCAATTCAATTATATTCACTGGGTTGTTAAGAGGCATGAGAGCTTCTGTTACACATGGGTGATCTGTTCATTTCTTAGTTTCTAAGACTTTCTTAGTAGTTGAACTTTTTGTATGAAGCCTGATTGAGTTTTCAAGTTGAAGGTAGATGTGAGTTGTTTTAGCCATTTATTATTCTCTGGAAGTCTTAAAAGTTATGTGTTAAAAGTGCTTGCATTTCTAAATCTGTCATTATGGGTCTATTACATGTAAATGCTTGTAAGGTCATTATAGTGGTTTTAATAGCACCAGTAATTAATTTAAGAGCTTGATTTTGTGTGTACTCAAGTATAGCAAAAGTTGAAGGTGATGTTATCAGTACATCTCTACAATATTTAAGAACAGGCTTTATGTATGCATTATATGTAGCATTTAATGTAGATCTTGAACCCCATTTAGTTAGTGCCAGTCTTTTTAATATGTTAAAACGATCGCTTGCTTTGTCTTTAATTTTTTCTAATTGTTTTTTCCAGGTTAACCCCTTGTCAAACAGTACACCAAGATACTCAGCATTTTCTGTTCTGGTTAATTTTGTATTTTCATAACTTAAGGTAATATTGGGTTGTTTCTTTTTTAGGAAAAAGCTGAAATTTTCTTTTTGCAGTGTTTACTTTCATGAGATTTTTACAGCACCATTGATTAAGTGTATTTTGAGAATTTTTAACATTTGTCTTTAGAGTTTAAAGTTTGTCTGATTTCAGTGATTTCCAAATTACTATGTCATCTGCACGCAATGCCGTGTTGATGCCTGTTTGTTGAAGTTGTTTGGGCAGATCATTTATATAGATATTGAACAGAGTGGTGCTAAGCACTGCACCCTGAGGTAAACCCAGTTGAGTTTTTTTTTAATCTGGATAATCTTAAACCATAATAAGTTGCACAATGTCTTTCTGAGACGAATTCTGATATCCAGTGAATCATATTATCTTTAACCCCCATCTGTTGTAGCTTCCTGATAACATTACATCTCCATACAGTATCATAAGCAGATTTGAGATCGACAAATAGAGCTAGGATATCTTCTTTTCCATTAAATCGCTCTGACTTTAATTATTTGTTCACTGGTTGTATGATTTTTGCGAAAGTCAGCTTGGCAGGGTGATAGAAGATTGTAGTGCTCAAGATGCCAATTTAATCTGGCTGAAATCATTCTTTCCACAATTTTTTCTAGTACACTTGTTAATGATACAGGTCTATAGTTATTTATATCATCCGGTGGTTTACCTGGTTTGAGTATTGGGATAGTTATAGCTGTTTTCCAATTGGATGGAAACTAAGATTTCAATACATGGTTGTAGAATTTGAGTAATGCAGCTTTAGCTTTTTTGCCTAAATGTTTTATGAATTCTGGATGAATTTCGTCTGGTCCTGGAGCTTTATTAAAAGGTGTTTTAAAGATTCCTATATCTAGTTCAGAAGTTGTAAATTCACAGTAGAATATTTCATCTGTTGAAGCTAAATGATAAGGTTTACTTTTTTATTTTACTTTATTTCCTTCTTTACGTTCTTCTCCAATTTTTTATACATTTTTGGAATTTTAGCTGATGTAAAATTTGAATTAAATGCATTGGCAATTTTTTGGTTATCTGTTAATTTTTATCTCTATATATAATAGGATGTTTAGGAGTCTTTATAATCTTTATATTGTATTGATATGAACTAATATATATATAGCTTTAGCTTTTCTATAATCAGCAGTACCCAAAACTTTATTATGAGTTCCTTTTAACACAGAGAATTTCCATTTTGAATTTTGCTGCTTTGATTTTCCAGCTGAGAATACTTTCAGGATCTATGCTGGTTTCAGCTAACTTTATAACCAATTCACGTTCATTTTTTAAGGTCTCTAAATCTTTAGACCAAAGGGTTCAGAATACCTTCGGGATCTATGTTGGTTTCAGCTCACTTTATAGCCAATTCATGTTCATTTTTTAAGGTCTCTAAATCTTTAGACCAAAGGGTTTATAAGGGTTAACTTTTCATTTACGGATGCATTTTTTGCAATGTTTAATGTATTAATTTTGTTAGAAGAACCATTATTAGTTTTGATCATACGGGGCATTAATTGTTCTAATTCCAATTGGTATTCCTTCCAATTAGCTCTCTTGAAATTCCAGGACCTTTTATTGCCAGTTTTTGCCTTTATTCAATGTTATTTTAACAATTGTAGCTCTATGGTTACAGCCCATACTTTCAGAAATACTACGTATCGTTCTATCTGTCAAGTCTGATGAAACAAATAAGGTATCTGCATTATATGTGGAACCATTATGATGGATGTACTAATATTTTTCTCACTTTACTCAGGGGTCTCCGTCTAGGGGATATGTGAATGGCAACCACAAGGTACCCAAGCTGAGCAGAACATTACTTCCACTTACTGGTGTTTTGCTCATCACTGTAACTTTTCTATTTGACCTTACCTTGGTCATCTCTTGTTCTCTTGTGACCCCGATGCTATTAGGGTTCCTGAGAGCTAGGGAGTCTTTATTTTTCCACCCTCTCCATTTCTCTAATTTCTCTATAACACCTTAACCCCTAACATGCTGACATACCAGGGCATGTAATGCGTCCTCTGATTGGTAATCAGAGGATATGGTCGGTGAATTTATTTTGATAACTCTCCCGGTCAGTTTGGTGAGACCCGTAAACCAACGACAGGTGTGGTCCTCCAGACATTCTGGGGGTTGTGAGAGAGCGATGTGACCGCCAAAACATAAAAATATGGTGCTCTCTAAAAAACGGTTACTATTACTGCTATTGCTCTCTTTAATATCAAATTATGAAATATCACTCAAGGTGTAAAATGTTCCGGAGTTAAAATAGTCCCCCATTCGGATCTCCAGGCGGGGACTACTTCTCGAGAACCAAAACATTATATTAATAGAAGATCTAATATCAGACTTCTACCATGGAATGCGGGTGGTCTCACACAAAGAAAAAGAGTAGAACTGAATAAAATTGTATTTGACTATAAAATAGATATCTTTGTCATACAAGAAGCAAATCTAACAAATGACCAACTTAAATACATCAATTGTATTGGATTTTTACTACACTAATTACCTAAAAATAGACAGATAAGTAGTGGAATATTAGTTGGAGTCAAAAAGGATATTAAATCCTCCTTTGGAATTGTCAAAGAAATGGATAACAAAGATAAAAGTGAATTAAAAAAGCTAAATTTTTGGGATAACAAAACACATCTACATTTATACAGTATTTACAATCCTCCCAGGAATGAACCAGATCTCTCACTTATTGACCAATTAAACAAAACAATCGTAATTGGAGATTTCAATGCCCATTCCAAAAGATAGGGTTATGAAAAAGTGGATTCTACAGGGAAGATAGTGGAAGAATTTTTGAATACCACAACTTTTGAACTGATTTATAGTAAAGATGCAACACCTTCATACATTACTCTGGAGCAGGCAGTAACCTAGACCTCTTGTTAGCCACAACAGATATTGTTTCAAAAATTAAAAAACAAGTAATAGAAGATCCAAGTTCTGGTCACAGAGCAGTAATTGCTGATATAAAACAATAGAATACAAATAACAGTTAAGATCTTTTGAATCTGTATTGGAACTTCAAAAAAGCAGATTGGAACAAATATAAAACAGAATTAGAACATAAATTTAAAGAACAAACAAACTCACAGCTGCATGAACAACCAGATCATATGAACAAAAATTTCTGTAAAGTCATCCTAGAAACTGCAGAAAAACATATTCCCCGTGGAAGAATTAAAAATTTCAAACCCTTTTGGAACCCCCAGTTAGAAGAACTGAGAAAGCAAAGGGATATTGCTAGAAATACAGCTGAACAAACAAAAAACATATTGGATACACAAATATGGCGAAAGAAATGTGCCTCATTAAAAAAAGAAATTAATACTGCTAAAAGGAATCACTTTAATAATTTCTTAGACAAAATGGATTATAGGAGAGATGGTAACAAAGCTCATAAGTTCATAAAAAATGTCAAGGATAGGAAAGAAAACAACAGCACACCTATCATACACAACAATAAAATGTTAGTAAATGATGCAGTCATAGCCGAAACATTCAATAAATATTATGCTAATTCACATAAAGTAACAAGAAATAATAAAAAGGAACGTAAAGAATTTAAGAAAGATTTGAAACAAAAAAGAGAATGTGATCCTAACACTCAGTGCAATATCTTTTTTCAAAATTTTAATATGCTAGAACTGAACATTGCAATAAATAATCTAAAAAACAAAAAGTCTCCTGGACCAGATCACATACATCCAGAGTTCATAAAGAACCTTGAAAAAACAGCAAAACAACAACTACTGAAACTCAACATTCTATCCTGGAAAACCACTGTACCTGCTAAATGGCGAATAGCAATAATTGTCCCACACTTGAAGAAAGACAAAACAGCATCAGAAATAAAAAATTATAGACCAACAGCTCTTTTTAGCATAATAGCAAAAGTGATGGAAAGAATGGTGTCAAACAGGTTAAATTGGTTTCTACAATCACAAAATTTAATATCCCCATGTCAAGCTGGATTCAGAGAGTTCCACTCTACAAATGAACAAGTCTTACCTCTCAGTCAAGAAATCAAAGACTCCTTTAATAGAAAAGAAGAGAATTTATCAGTTTTGATTGATTTCCAAAGTGCATATGATTATATATGCAGAACAAACCTACTAAAGAAAGTAAAAAAATAGGGATACAAGGTCCAATGTTTTCATGGCTATGTCATTTCCTAACACAATGCTTTATTGCTACCAGATATGGAAGAAATATATCTAAATACAAACAAGTACACCGTGGCTTACCACAAGGAGCAGTGCTCAGCACAACACTTTTTAATATATTTATTAACCATCTGCCACAACAAATACAAGAATCAGGTGTGAAGTTTGCACTATTTGCTGAGGACTTAGTAATGTGGACTTCAAACCCAAAAAGCAAAAGTACAGAACTAGAAAAAACCATGCAACAATCCTTAACCAACTTACAAAGGTGGACCAAAGAAAATTTAATGACTGTTAATACAACAAAATCAAACTACCAAATCTTTTCACTAAGAAAAAAACCATTAAAAATTAAACTAAATTTTGAGGGTCAACAATTACCAGAAACAAAGGAAGCAAAGTATTTAGGAGTGACATTTGATACCAAACTTACATGGAACAAAACAAACAGAAAATGTAATACAAAGAGCAGAGAGGCACCTTTCACTGTTAAAACGTCTAACAAGAATGAAGTGGGGATGTTCCAGAGCAACTCTTAACACAACATACAATGTATATATAAAGCCATTATTTACTTACTGCAGCGAAGTTCTTGTAATAGCAAACACTAAAGAAAATCAAATCTTTCAAAACCAAAGTATGAGATCAATAAAATTACAGGTGCTATCAAAACCACACCAATAGCAGCTATGGAAATACTAACCAACCAATACCCCATTGAATATGAAATAGAAAAAGCGGCTCTTATTCAACACGAAAAGTTGATCAGACTCCCATTCAATACACGGCACAAGAGAAATTTTACACATAAACTAAAGACTCAGGAGAGCTTTCTTTCCAAAATTCAAGACATCAGGAAGAATGTACACCTTCCTAATTCAAAGGAAAACTTTATATCTAAAGTCAATCCGACACATACATTAGACATCACATATTATTTACACCTGACAGAAGAAGTTAAGAAAAGTGATACTCCAACTAGTGTTATACAATGATTGGCATTAGAGACAACCCATACTAGATTTCCAGAACATGAATGGCTCCATATTTAAACTGATGGACCATTGATATCAAACCAAGATGGAGCAGGGTCTGGAGTGACATGTCACCTCTTTTCCTATTACAAATCTTTAAGTTATGGAACTACTAGCTTTGATGGAGAAATTGAAGCAATTCGAATGGCCCTACAAAATCTTTTGTACAGAATTTCACATTGTCAGCAAGCAGCTATTCTCTCAGATTCCAGGGCAGCAATTATAGCAATTACTTCGAAATTGTCACCAAAAAACCAAACAATTATAGAATGTTGGAAAATCCTTACCCATCTAACAGCACTTCAAAAACACCTATTCTTCCAATGAATACCAGCTCACTGTGGACTGAGTGGTAATGAGAAAGCTGATTTTCTTGCAAAAAAGGGTACCAGCGGTGTACAAAAAACTATAGTTAATCTACCATTTTATGCAGCTAAAAGATTAGTCAACTCTGAATTCAAAAAAATTATTGCAAAATATTACTATGAAAAATCAAAGAATAAAAGATGGGAACTACCAAACATTCAAACAGTATAAGAGGTAGAAATGGAACTTAAAAATTCAATGCCACAACTGGGATTTGAACCACAGACCTTAAACTTTGCCCACACACGGCTTGTGTGTTTAAAAACACCAACAGTAAGTTTGTTGGCATAAATAAATAATAATTCAAACAGTAATTCCTGAGTATCCTCGAAAAACAGCAGTTGCAACCTTCAGGTTTATTACAGGACATGATTGTCTGGCAAAACATTTAAACAGAATTGGGATATATTCTTCACCACTCTGTCCTCTATGTGATCTGCAAGAGGAAATGGATCGAGACCACCTTCAAATATGCCCGGCCACTTCTAGTGCCCCATCCATCAGTGAAAAATATTGGAGAGCAAGAGGATTAATGCCTTCATTGTCAGAAATCCAGCATTAGCTAACAACATCATATTTTTCTCACTGAAAATTAATTCTGTATTATTAGAATGTAGCCAGTCTTCTGTTAATTTCCCTGCTGGATTGGTATCTTTGTAGCCCCAACATTTGGAGTGAGCACTGAAATCTCCCATTATGATAGTCTTTTGGGTTAAGTTCAAAAAACTCAATTTTGGCACATTGCATGGAGGATTGTAAGCAAAGTATATTGAGAATTGCTCCTTTCCTTTGCATAAGCTCAAATATGTTCGTTCATCATTTTAATAATTTTGCATTTTGAGGTGAAATTTTAAATTTAACAAGTATAAATGTATAATATTTAATAACAGTTCACGAGAGTGCTTTGGGAAAGAACTGTCCAAGTTACCAGATAAAATTAAGCCTAAGAGTTCTGTTAATGCCAAAGTGGATTACACTCAATAACTAAGAGTGCTAAATAAAGAGAAGATGCAGAGCTGAAAAACTATTTCCAGTTCTACCTCTCAAAGCATGGTGGTGTTGCAACACAAATAGAAGGGCGGAATAAAACATCTGGGGTCTATAGTGGATAAGTATGCTAGAAGTGAAGCTTAGACTCTGGATATTTATTACACTGCTTCAATGTCAGTATCTTCATATTTTTAATTATTTTTGGTATTTAGTTTGAAGCATTGATTCTTTAGTCGCGCCCTAACTTAGGTTTACGATGGATAACTTAGAATACAATAACTATTTCTTTAATCTGAATTTTTAAGTTTGCTAAACCTACAATTATAGGTAGTGTTTAAACATAAAAGTGCTCTTGCAGACATTCTGTTTCTGAATCATTGCTTAAATTCTTTACTCTAGTTTTGGTTGTTAAGACTGCTGTTCCTATTTGATCTCAATTATGTAAAATAAAAAAATAAGGCACAAGACAAGTAAAATAAATTGTGCTCAAAAACACTTTAATTGATTTTAAACAGAGTAATGCAACATATAATATAATTAATGTTTCCATTATAATTCTAATAACGAAGAACTTAGTTATCTCAATGCATGTAGAAACATTTTAGCAGATTATTCGAAAAGTGCAGCTGATAAAGGAAATAGGATTTTTGTGGTTTTGGATGAGTCTGGTTATATTAAGAGAGTAGGATTTTTAATTTAAAGAGAGGATGAATAAGAATTAAGAATTAATAATGGACATAACTATACACTTATGCCTAATTCTCCCTCTACAAGAATACTTCAGAACCCTTGCACATCATTTTTCAATGAACGGCTAACAGTTCCTGCAGCTCACACATTCGTCATTGGCATCAGAAGTGATCACAGAACCAGACTTAAAGGAAAGTTACCAAAAGATCTACACAGCAACTCAGAGAAATCTGATTTCACATTACCCAGACCTCAGTTCCGTACTTTTATCCATTGATAATCAATGTTCACAGGTATTTCCTTTATTTGCTGCTAATAATTCTTCTATTATATTTCTACATTTCTAAATGTGTTACGTTTTGTATCTAATCTGCATATTTGCACAATTAGTTCACATTGGAGAAGCCTTGCGTCAACCTCAGCAATGTTACTTTAAGTAATTTATTACATATTATCACTGGTCAAATATTAAATTAAGATACTAACACAATAATGTGTCTGGAGAGTCCCTTGTGTATTTTGACCAAAGAACTGTACTGCACTAATTATGTTCAGGGAATATGACAATGTGATAGTTACTGATACAACTTGATCAAATAACTGTTATACTCATTATGTTCAGTGAACAGTTCCACATCTAACACTAAGAGGGAATATGACAATGCGTCTGGCAATAGTTAGTGATATAACTTAATAAAGCAATTGCACTGAGATCATTAATTAAAAAAAAAAACACTTCTATACTTAACAGTAAAAGGGAATATGAGGACAATTTAACAGAAATATGTAGTCTTTGTACAAAGGATCAAGCAGATGACTTACCTTGGTGGTTTTGTGGAATCAAAGTCTTCACGTGTGTCATCCTGTAACATAATAATTCACTTGTAAAACAAATGTTATGCTTTAACCATATGAGTCTTATCTTCAAAAAGAGGAGTAGAAGAAATATGAGAACATCTCTTTTATTATCTACAGAAAAGAAGTGATATCAAATAAATACAATCACTCAAATTGGATTAACACTCTACCACTAAAACACATAAGGCTTTGTTGTACAAAGCAAAGACATGCACATCTGTGGATTCTGGATTTTTTTACATAGAAACAAATATTACATTCATTGCACTTTCGTATTAGAAATACTGATGCATTTGTCATGTATAAATTAAAAATTTTCTTTCAAATTCCAAATCGTCTTTAGAAAAAAAAAAATTTTCTTGTTTAACGACGCTGTCAATTGCCAGGATCACATCAGCGTCGCCGGTGTGCCGGAATTTTGTCCCGCAAGAGTTCTTTTATATGCCAGTAAATCTACTGACATGGAGCTGTCGTTTTTAAGCACACTTAAAAACCATCGGCCTGGGCCGGGTTTGAACCCACGACCTTGGGATCCGTAAGGCAGCGTCTAACCAACTGAGCCACCCAGACCGACATCGTCTTTAGAGATTACATCTATGGATGATATATGTTATTGATTACATTCACTTTTTTATTATTAAGTATTTAAATCTCAATTAAACAATTATTTTGAAGATCTGTATCTGATAAGGTTAAAGATTTTAAGTTTAAAATGGAACTCAGTTGTGTGGTGAATGAAATTAAGACTGTCTTCTGTAGCAACTAACTTTCGTATTTACTATGTAATTAGAATCTCGCTTATCTGAGGTAATTGGTGGGTGAGGCTACCTCGGATTTGGGATAAATATGGAGCACTATAGGACAAACAATACAAAATGAACTGAAACGATTAACTCCAGATAAAGTTTGAGAGGTAGAACTGGAACTTAAAAATTCAATGCCACAACTAGGATTTGAACCACAGACTTTCCGCTTACCAGGCGGCTGCTCTAACCATTGAGCTATTTGACAAACTGCCCGAATGGCATTAAATTCTCAAACCAGTTCGTATTTTTCCTGGTAAACCATAAAGGCAGTCTCACATTAGAGACAAATTACACCAATGGTGACTTACTATTGTAAGTACCTTATGTCCCAGGATTAAATAACCTTCAGATGGTAATTATTTATTGTAAGGTATTAAAGGGTGTGTTTTATCTAGAATTTGTTGAATGCACTTCAAACCATAAAATTGTCTTCCATCTACTTTCTAGGTATATGCTTCTGCACAGTGGTGGAAGATTGTCAGCACTGACTTTCTTAAAAATAATATTCTTGGAATACTTGCATCTGTGGCAAAAACAACACTAAAGGCTTACCTGGAAACAAACTACGCACCCCAAAAACCCTCAGGTATAATAGCCCTGTCATTTATGTGAATCTGAATCATCTCATTCTGTTTCATGAATTGAACTGATACAATGACAGGCATTTTTAATTCATCTGCACAAGAATAACTATAGAATGTTACATTTGAACTGAATTGTTTTATGTAAAGGAAGAGACAAAACCTAACCATGAAAAGTTGTGTGAATGTACCTTTGTCTTCCTGAAAATCCTCACATACTTTAGGAAAGAGGCACAAAAGTATGTAATAAACATGTCAGGTGTACACTAACTGGATTTGTGAGACCCTACTGTACTTCAGAAGGTGAGTGAAATGAACAAAGGAAGGTATAAGGTTTAAAATGAGTCACAGTAAAAACAGAACTTGGTAAGTAACATATATCATTTTAACAATGTAGAACTCCCACAGGAAGCACCCAAGATTTTATACACAGAGTAGATAAAACCATCTCAAACATTTACATTCAAAATATTAAAATAATAGTTTGTCAACCTTTTAACATAAACACACCTAATGCTTATAAGATGAAGGCTACCCTCACCTCCCTGACACACATCTAACCTGGGATATGTGAATCACTTTCTCACCACAATTCACATGAGCACTGAAACAGCTATAGATAATATTTTTGTAGTCAGAAAAAATTCCACATTATAATTTAAGTCCTATTGCAAATGGCATGTCAGATCACAATGTAAGCTATTGTTAATAAGAAAGGGAATGACAATATCAAAAGTAAATTAGAACAAGAACAATTAGTGATGAGCATATCTATAAATTTAAATTGGTGTTGAAGAATGAAAAGTTGACATGCCTATATGAACACTGAAGTAAACAACAAAATTGCTCATTTCTTAAACTTACGCTATTGTCATTTGAAGTTATTTTCTCTAAGAAATTGAAGTTATCACAGATAATAATGTTCAAACCATAGAGAACTTAAGTATGAGGAAGTCCTATGCAAATAAAAGAAATTTGTTCTTAGTATATCACAATTTATGATCCAAACATTACTGTACACTTCTTTTTCTGATTATCCTCCCCTTATGTAGGACATGCACCCCCTAGGACTGACAAGCAAGTGCTTAGGGTCAGACACCTGTCGGGGAGTGGAGGAACCTATGGACCAGACAGAGTGAACACCTGGAAGAAGCAGGTGGTCAGCCAAGCACCAGGTATGATAGTGAGGAAGAGGATGATATGAAATGCAGGCAAAATTGATGATTGGAAAGGTGATAGTGGAACAATTGGTGGAATGAATGGCAGGGAAAACAGGAGAACCCAGAGAAAACCTGCCCAGATGCCACTTTGTCCACCACGAATACCTCATGTGCGTCCCTGGGATCGCATCTGGTTTGCCTATTCTGTATTCACTCTAAGGTTGATCCACGCAAAACTAAACACAAGTGGCCAGTGCACAGTTATAATGTATCCTTTTGCTATTCCTGCCAGAAATATTATCACAACACAACCATGTGGTGACTGCATGCGGTAATTGAAAGGAAGTGATCCCTTATTACATTAACTTAAAGAGTGACTAACATGTCACTAGAGGTTAAAGGCAATAAGATTGATAGTTACAATATAAACCTGTTGTAGCACTTTGACAATTGTTGGCGGCTCATTTTTAAAAAAGCATTTGTGCACTGTTACACAAATTGTGCTTTTAACAAAATTGTCACATTCTTGCATGGCATATTTCACATGCTTTCATTTTTTTCAGAGTGTAACCGCATTTCCCATTTCAGCTTTTTCTTTACGAGCATTGTTTATACTGGTACTCGAAACACCGGTGAACTCAGAAGTTAATTTCACTACTTCTTTGATGGAAAGAGTTGAATATTTCTCACATAACCTATAATTCAAATTCAACACTTTGTTTTTTCACCACTAGTCTATGGTTTGCCCGCTTTATACTTTACGTAAATCGAGGAAGATGCAAGAGCAAATTCCCGCCGCCATCTGCCATGATCCTAAATAGAAACTGCTGGCTGCAAACAATACTTGGTAAATACTCGAATGTCAGGTAACTCACACGAGTTGCATGTTGGGACTGCAGCTCTGTTTATCAGTTTATATCAGCATTAATCAACCTCTTACGTATTTGTATAGAATATTACATCATTTAAGGATCAATTCATTCTAAAATTCAGAGTGGTCACATGCCTTTGTTTTGGCATGGATAAACCTAAGTGAATGAAGTATAGGTGGTAGGCATGCAGCCTAACCATTCAACCATGGCACCGCCTCATTACAGTACACTACAGTGCATATTGTAAAATACTTAAAAGAGCAATGAGTGAAGCAACAAGAAGGTACTACTCCTTGCTATTGAGGAATATAATAAAAGAATTAAAGCACTGAAGAACCCATATTGCCCTGTGTTGCTTTCAAGCAATAATGTTTACCCAACTTTATAAAGTAGTTAAATAGCATATATAGTTTACTAGGAAGTATCAGTAAAAATATGAGTTTTAAGAGGTAGAACTGGAACTTAAAAATTCAATGCCACAGCTGGGATTTGAACCACAGACCTAATGCTCACCAGGCGGCTGCTGTAACCATTGAGCTATTGTGACAAACTGCCAGAATGGCATTGAATTCTCAAACCAGATCGTCTTTTTTTCCTGGTAAACCACAAAGGCAGTCTCACCTCAGAGACAATTACCCCAATGGTGACTTACCATTGCAAGTACTTTATGTCCCAGGATTAAATAACCTTTAGATGGTAATTATTATTTATTTATGCCAACAAATTTACTGTTTGTGAGACTGCCTTTGTGGTTTACCAGGAAAAAATATGAAGTGGTTTGAGAATTCAATGCCATTCGGGCAGTTTGTCACAGTAGCTCTATGGTTAGAGCAGCCACCTGGTAAGCAGAAGGTCTGTGGTTCAAATTCCAGCTGTGGCATTGAATTTTTAAGTTCCAGTTCTACCTCTCAAACATTGCCCACACGCGGCTTGTGTGTTTAAAAACACCAACAGTAAGTTTGTTGGCATAAATAAATAATAATTATGAGTTTTAAGTTTATTTACTATATAAAAGATATACGTTTAATAATTTATGTAGAGTATTTATAAGAAAAAGGAGCAAAATGTTCCATTTTTGGACAACTTACCTTAATATCATCATTAATATATGACTCCTCTCTTTCTAACCACCATTCTTCTTTAATATCTATCTTGGCTTCAATTTCACTTTCGTTGATGCTTTCATTAAATCTCAGTACATGGTGTTCTTCATTCTGTGAACATGTGGAATCTTCAAGTTCTGCTTTGATATCACTGCTACTTGTAACAGTTTCTATCTTAACCTTCTTCACAAGATCTTTGATAAAAAGCTCTCTGTCATCCTCTGAACAAAAGTCTGGGAAAGAAGATTCTTCTTTTATTTCTTCTTTGATATCCATTTTAGTGTAGTTGCTGTATTTGAACAGTTCTGTTCTTAAACTTCAGTAGCAAGTCTGTGGAAAAGGAAATACATTAGTAACATCCATGAGTTAGCTTCCACGTAACTGAATCTCCACTACATATCAACAGACAAAGTAATGATGGTGATTTGGTATAATATGTTCAGATTAACATTTTAAACATTCAGAGATAAATACCTTGCTTATGGTTCCTTTAATCTGAATTTAATGTATATTACTAAAGTAGAACATGCTTTAAATTACATTATTCTAAAAGGAATTTTGTAATCTTGGACACAGAGGAGCTTACAATGAGGACGACTAAATTAAAATGGATGTTTTACCGATTTTATGCTATGCCTACACATAAAAACTTGCCAACTTCAAATGCTATGGGAGGAAAAACAAGCAAAGAATGTTGTGTAAATATAACACATTGCATTTCTATTTGAATCATATCGAAAATTGAACGAATTATTTGTAGAAGAGGAGTAAAGAAACAAGTGTAATTATGTTTCATAAAAGAAAAGTGAGTAGAGAAAACTGTGTAAAATGAAATTCATTTCATTTGATTTCAATCATACAAAATTATATGAATTTGTATTCCAGGGCAAGCAGTGAACAACATGGGAATGGGTTAAGTAAAATAAAGGTGTCAAGAGAAAACCATGTGAGTGTAATATTCTGCATTTGGATTTCAATCATAATTCTATGGATTGCATGTTGAACAGTGAGTAGAGGACATGTAAATGTGTTACGTAGAGGAGAAGTAGAGAAAATTATGTGAACGTAATAAGTTGCACAGTAAAATGGATGGCATAAAAATGTCCAAGATGCAACACATTGTTGTGTCAATTTTCATTGTGATCGGTGAATCAGTAGATTGCATGAATTGTATGTCGAAGATCGAGTAGAAAAGAACATGGGAAGGTGTTGTGTAAGGAAGGTGAGAAGAGAGAACCATGTACAGTAAAAACTGACTAAACCAGGCCCCCCATATACCGGAAACCTGGACAACCGGAAAATAAACATTGGAACGGAGCTATCTCCTATGTTAAATAACACCCTAAACCGGAAAACTGACTAACGCGGAAACGGAATAGCTTTTCCGGAAGCATTTTTATAAGTAACCTAACTAAGACGGATTTTCATTATGCTTTATACATGGTTACGTGCATTGATAACGAGCGAGCTTGCCACGACTGAAGACATTCAAAGTGCAGCAGATATTGCTGCTGGAAACAACAGTTGTGACGCGACAGTGCACTTGACGGATATGTGCAGGAAAAGAAACTAATGAAGAAATTGCAATTATGTATGACATGTAAGTTGAAAATACAACAAAACACACAATTGAACCTATTTTTTATTTACAGAATTTTACTTTAAAACATTCCTTCAGTTTAATTCTATGCGATATTTTTGTACCCTGTTTTCCTAACATATGTACAAGCCTTTGTAAAACGGAAACTCGTGAAAATTAAAAAATATTACTGGAACGGTCGTATTCCGTTTTAGGCAGATTTTACTGTACTATGTAATTCCTTTCAGTTCTATTTCAATCATAAAAAATGTATGAATTGTAGATTGAATGGCGAGTGCAGAACAACAACGGAATGTGTTCGTAAAAGAAAGTGAGCTGAGAAAATTGTGCAAATGTTATACATTGCTTTTGTATTTCAACTGTATAGAAAATTGAATGAATTATATTTTGAAGGACGAATAGAGAAACAATTTCAATTGTTGTAATTAATGCTTTTCCACACAATAGCCGTGTGTAGGGGATGACTGGAAAGGGTAAAGAGAGACTGAAAAATTCATTGCCACGATCGGGATTTGGACCACGTATCTACCGCTTACCGTCCGGCTGATCTAACCACTAAGCTATCATGGCCAACTTGCCGATATGACATTAAATTCTCCAACTCACTCGCATTATTCCCGGTAAATCACACATCACTTTCTGCCCTTTCCAATCATGTCTACACGGCTATTGTGTGGAAAACATTCATTACATTAACTGACCTAACAGCTGGACTTTAAACACTGTAAGTCACCATTAAGGTATGTTATCGCAAAGTAAATTGATATCTCCTTGTGTGGTTTACCGGGAATTATGAGTGAGTTGGAGAAGTTAATGTCATATCTGCAAGTTGGCCATGATAGCTTAGTGGCTAGAGCAGCCGGACGGTAGCCGGTAGATCCGTGGTTCAAATCCCGATCATAGCATTGTATTTTTCAGTTTCTTTCTGCCCTTTCCAATCATATCCTACACACGGCAATTGTGTGGAAAAGTATTAATTACAACAGTAGGTAGATTAAGACAGAGCTGGCGCACTTTTTCATGGGCAAAATGGCTGTCATGCGTGATCTAAGTATTACTAGGTAAGGTGGTAGGGGAAGCAGGACGTTGTAGGTGTTTGAATGAATCTCTTGGGATAACTTTTAAAGCCTATAGTAGTGTATGTATGTTTCTGAGCGTTCATGGTAGTTGAATATGCCGTTCATTATATCGATGTATGTCTCCTAACGTAAGAGCTTTCTATCTTGATTAAATATATTACCCCAACATAATGTTACCTCGCCCCACATAGCCACGCTAACCTAACATAACCTAACCTAAACCCCATACTTCTACTCGTCTAACCTATCCTAACCTAACCTCACCTAAGCCCCCATACTCGTCTAACCTATTCTAGCCTAACCTAACCTAGCCTAAGCCCCATACTTCTACTCGTCTAACCTATCCTAACTTAATCTAACCTAGCCTAAGCCCCATACTTCTACTCGTCTAACCTATCCTAACCTAACCTAGCTCCCACTCTTTTTTACTTTGAACTTTCATAATTGAACATAACCTAAGTCCCATACTTAACCTATCCTAACCTAACCTAGATCCCACTCTTTTTTACTTTGAACTTTCATAATTTATCATAACCTAAGCCTCATACTTCTACTCGTGTAACCTAGCCTAAACCAGCCTAGCCTAACCTAAGCTAACCTATCAGATTCCCATTTTGCTCAAGCATTCTATTCTTCTATAACCTTTTCTAACCTTTGCACCATACCGTTTCAGGCTTAGACATCCCGCTTTCTTTTGCAGAGTTTTTTTTCAGTAGCTTTAGATAGCTACTCCGAAGGTATTTGACCCTCGGACATGCGAACCCTAAGTATTTGCCATACTTTTTATGAAACGTTGATGCTTATTGGGAGTTTAGTTGCTATTTTAGCCGCTTTTGCTGTATTCTGGGGATTTTTCACGCATTTTTGAAGGTTTGTCCCGATTGTAAGGTATTCTCATGTCTTTAGTATGTTTTAATGCTTTTAAGGGTATATGCCATTCGGAATCCCAGGCTTGCATACTCATAGGAATTTCATAAACATTTTGATACTATTTTGAGGCTTCTGATAGTTCTTTTTAAGCACTTTTAGTATATTCATGCTGCTTTTACAACATATTTAAGAACCTTTCAGACAATTTTCAGAGGTACTTAACCATTTTTGTACATTTTTAAGACGTTTCACCCCATTTTGCTGCTATTTGCTCCCTCTAATAAATCTTTTAGACACTTTTAGACTACTCTTTTATGTCTGATTTCTCCTAAACTAAATGAGATATCCAAATGGGGTAAACTGTAATTATCTTGTAATAAAACGGCGCATCCTTGGTCTAATTTTGAAGATTGTCGGTGGTCTAGCGTTCGATTCCCGTGCAAATCAAGAATTATTATTGGAATAAGTCCTAAACTATCAGCGATAAAATCTTCGAATAAATTTTATTAAATTGGTATTGTTATGAGCTTTCCTCTGTGGTATGTTCGGGATCCTGGAGTCTTGGGTTCCAGTCCTGATTTGGTAAATTTAATTATTTCGAGAACCGCTAGTGTTGGAAGACTGAAATAAACTCTATATGATAATACTTGTTAAGGACGATTATTTTCTAACATGCTAGAGTTAACGTATCTTAGGTTCGGTCCCTACGTTGCGGAGAATATTTGAATTTTCACCTACATCGCGATTTTTTACACTTGGAATAGTGATGTAAAGACAAATTAGGGCAACTTAACGCATAAAATGATATACTAGACAATTTTATCCCTACGACTCATAGTTCGATTACCGGGACGGGGCAATTACTTCAAAGTCGATTTATTCGCGAATCAATAAAGATAGCGCTATGAAATAAAAAGTTAAACGCTTCAGATAAATTCTCTTGGTCCTGATTTATGGATAAAATGGTAACTTTTATACTGTGGGTCTAGTTCGAATTTCTAAGGGTCCATTTAAAAAAAACTCGCAAACTAGGGTCTTAGAGGCTTGTAATAAAGTTTAAATTGGTGTTATTATTTACAAAATCAATTATAAAATGCTGTTATTGAGAGAAACATTGCTTGTGTTGATTCTAGAAGCTTAAATCTTGCATAACACGGAAAAAGTCAGTTTAGATATAATTGACGGAGAATGCTGTTATTTTCTTTAATATTTAAGGTAATAACGTCAAATTACGCGTAGAGCACAAAGGAGATTGAGAATATAAGAAGAAGAATAACGAGAAGAACAAAAAGGACAATAAGAAGGGATTTTATTTTATATTTCAGCTAAAAGCATCTTACTAATGGTGCAATCCGATAACATCTTTAGGGTCTTTCCGAAACACGAAAGAACAAATATCGTAATTTTTCCTGTTTAAACTTGTTTTGAAGGAGTGTAGACGAAATGTCGCCACCACTGTTTGAGGCTAGAATTTCTCCACTAATGTTATAATTCCGACGCCTTTGTGTGAGGCTAGGGTTTTTTCCGCTAATGACATGGTGACGCTTTTACCTGCTCTGCCTTGTGTTAACGAGGTTCAGTTGAGAGATTCTGTTCTTTTTATCGCTATTTGCCTCATATTAACATACTTTGAAGTTAGCGTGTTAAGACGTGTTTAAATATGTTTATTTCGTGGTGATAGTTACAATTAATGTCTTTGTTGTTGAAATGATGGTGCTTAGAAACATAAATCATCGTTTCATGTTTTAATTTGACGCTTGATTCGTCTTAAAGCGAGTAAAATGGAAAAAGAATTATAAAAATACGGGATATTTGTTTCTTTAAGCGTTTAATTAGTAAGGTTTAAGTGACCGCCGATAGTTAGATCATTAGAAGTCTCATATAAATAGAAAAAAACCTGCGAAAACTCAAAACATGTCTAAAGATGCCTAATGTTGAGTTAAGTAGCCTTCTCTATGATGTCTACGTGAATTATTCGTCCTGTCGGAACGTGAGTGTTACGTCATAGGGTTAAATTAAGTCACACATCTAATGCTCAAATTGATTAAATATAACCTAAACTTGGTTTTTGAAACGTTTAAATAGTGTTTCGGTGCTTCCATTACTGTAATTCGATATCGCTAAAAGTAATGTGTTTCTTACTTAAAAGATACATAACAGTCGTTTCGCGTCTTAATGTTTCTGTCGGATTCGTCCCAAAGTATGTAAAAACGGTGGAAAACCATAAAAATAGGAAGAGTTGATGAAATATGGCAGAAATTTGGTTTCTTTAAGCGTTTAATTAGTATGGTTTAAGGGGGCCGTCGATAGCTATGTCATTAGAACTCTCACATAAATCGGAAAAAGCTGGCGAAAGCGAAAAAGAAAATCATGTACTTTACTGTTTATGTTGTTATTTATAAAGTATAGCAATCGGTAAAATATATCTGTAATGCTTATGTTGTTGGTTATAGGTATTGTTCGTCCCTTTTCTTTATAATTCTTATGTTTATGTTACATGGATCTTATTGTGGTGATAGCGATGGTGGTGGAGATGGTGATGGCAGATGGTGGGGATAGGTGATAGCGGTGGTGATGTTTATGGTGTCGCAGGATATGGTGGCAATGGCGTTGGAGATGGTTGGTTGTGCTAGTGTAGGTTGAGTTAGTCTTACAAAGACATTGAACAACTCTCTACAAACTATCCTCATACATTTACAAAAGGATGAACTGTGACCGTGAACGGATGACAAGTCGCTAAAAAGGGTTCACATGCCCATTAAAAATTGTCTGAAAAGTTCTTAAATATGTTGTAAAAGCAGCATCAATATACTAAAAGTGTCTAAAAAGGTTTATTAGAGGGAACAAATAGCAACAAAATGGGGTGAAACGTCTTAAAAATGTATAAAAATGGTTAAGTACCTCTGAAAATTGTCTGAAAGGTTCTTAAATATGTTGTAAAAGCAGCATGAATATGCTAAAAGTGTCTAAAAAACTTATTAGAGGGAGCAAATAGCAGAAAAATCGGGTGAAACGTCTTAAAAATGTATGAACATTACTGAATAACTCTGAAAATTGCCTGAAAGGTTCTTAAATATGCTGTAAAAGCAGCATCAATATACTAAAAGTGTCTAAAGCATTTATTATAGGGAGCAAATAGCAGAAAAATCGGGTGAAACGTCTTAAAAATGTATGAAAATTACTGAATAACTCTGAAAATTGCCTGAAACGTTCTTAAATATGCTGTAAAAGCAGCAACAATATACTAAAAGTGTCTAAAACATTTATTATAGGGAGCAAATAGCAGCAAAATGGGGTGAAACGTCTTAAAAATGTATGAACATTACTGAATAACTCTGAAAATTGCCTGAAACGTTCTTAAATATGCTGTAAAAGCAGCAACAATATACTAAAAGTGTCTAAAACATTTATTATAGGGAGCAAATAGCAGAAAAATGGTGTGAAACGTCTTAAAAATGAATGAACATTACTGAATAACTCTGAAAATTGTCTGAAAAGCTCTTAAATATGTTGTAAAAGCAGCATGAATATACTAGAAGTGTCTAAAAGATTTATTTGAGGGAGCAAATAGCAGCAAAATGAGGTTAAACGTCTTAAAAATGTATAAAAATAGTTAAGTACCTCTGAAAATTGTCTGAAAGGTTCTTAAATATGTCGTAAAAGCAGCATGAATATACTAAAAGTGCTTAAAAAGAACTATCAGAAGCCCCAAAATAGTATCAACATTTTTATGAAATTCCTATAACTATGCAAGCCTGGGATTCTGAATGGCATATACCCCTTAAAAGCATTAAAACATACTAAAGACATGAGAATACCTGACAATTGGGACAAACCCTCAAAAATGTGAAAATCTCCAGAATACAGCAAAAGCGGCTAAAATAGCAACTAAACTCACAAAAAGCATCAACGTTCCATAAAAAGTATAGCAAATACTTAGGGTTCGCATGTCCGAGGGTCAAATACCTTCGGAGTAGCTATCTAAAGTTACTGAAAAAAAAAAAAACTCTGCAAAAGAAAGCGGGATGTCTAAGGCTGAAGTGGTACGGTGTGAAGGTCATAATAGGTTAGAATAGGTTATAGAAGAATATAACGCTTAAGTTAACTAGGAATGTAATAGGTTGGGTTGAGTCAGGTTAAAATATCTTAACAGATAGGAAGATTTATGCTCACTTATGTTAAGTAGCATTAGGGTAGGTTACACGACTAGAAGTATGAGGCTTAGGTTATGTTAAATTATGAAAGTTCAAAGTAAAACAGAGTGGGAGCTAGCTTAGGTTAGGATAGGTTAGATGAGTAGAAGTATGGGGCTTAGGTTAGGCTAGATTAGGTTAGGATATGTTAGATGAGTAGAAGTATGGGGCTTAGGTTAAATTATCAAAGACCGGAGTAAATAGTGGGAGCTGGGTTAGGCTAGGTTAGGTTAGCCATGCAGAAGTATGGGGCTTAGGTTAGGTTAAGATAGGTCAGACGAGTAGAAGTATGGGGGCTTAGGTTAGGTTAGATTATGAAAGTTCCAAGTAAAAAAGAGTGGGAGCTAGGTTAGGTTAGCCATATAGAAGTATGGGGCTTAGGTTAGGTTAGATTAGGTTAGGATAGGTTAGACGAGTAGAAGTATGGGGCTTAGGCTAGGTTAGATTAGGTTAGGATAGGTTAGACGAGTCGAAGTATGGGGCTTAGGCTAGGTTAGATTAAGTTAGGATGGGATAGCCGAGTAGAAGTATGGGGCCTAGGCTAGGTTAGATTAAGTTAGGATGGGATAGCCGAGTAGAAGTATGGGGCTTAGGCTAGGTTAGATTAGGTTAGGATAGGTTAGACGAGTAGAAGTATGGGGCCTAGGCTAGGTTAGATTAAGTTAGGATGGGATAGCCGAGTAGAAGTATGGGGCTTAGGTTAGGTTAGATTAGGTTAGGATAGGTTAGACGAGTAGAAGTATGGGGCCTAGGCTAGGTTAGATTAAGTTAGGATGGGATAGCCGAGTAGAAGTATGGGGCTTAGGCTAGGTTACATTAGGTTAGGATAGGTTAGACGAGTAGAAGTATGGGGCCTAGGCTAGGTTAGATTAGGTTAGGATGGGATAGCCGAGTAGAAGTATTGGGCTTAGGCTAGGTTAGATTAGGTTAGG
Source organism: Tenodera sinensis (assembly GCA_030765045.1). NCBI lineage: Eukaryota > Metazoa > Arthropoda > Insecta > Mantodea > Mantidae > Tenodera > Tenodera sinensis. Next base: position 72,379,621 of record CM060974.1, on the reverse strand, counting down.
ATAGGTTAGATGAGTAGAAGTATGGGGCTTAGGCTAGGTTAGATTAGGTTAGGATAGGCTAGACGAGTAGAAGTATGGGACTTAGGTTAAATTATCAAAGACCGGAGTAAATAGTGGGAGCTGGGTTAGGTTAGGTTAGGTTAGCCATGTAGAAGTATGGGGCTTAGGTTAGGTTAAGATAGGTTAGAGGAGTAGAAGTATGGGGGCTTAGGTTAGGTTAAGATAGGTCAGACGAGTAGAAGTATGGGGGCTTAGGTTAGGTTAAATTATGAAAGTTCCAAGTAAAAAACAGTGGGAGCTAGGTTAGGTTAGCCATGTAGAAGAATGGGGCTTAGGTTAGGTTAGATTAGGTTAGGATGGGATGGGATAGACGAGTAGAAGTATGGGGCTTAGGTTATGTTAAATTATGAAAGTTCAAAGTAAAAAAGGGTGGGGGCTAGGTTAGGTTAGAGGCCAGGTTAGCCATGTAGAAGTGTGGGGCTTAGGTTAGGTTAAAATAGAAAAGTGCGCCAGCCTTCCCTAACACCCCTACTTACAACAACTGCACTTGTTTCTCTACTAGTCCTTCAACATATAATTCATACAATTTTCTATATGGTTGAAATACAATACAACTGAAATATGAATTGAAGGACGAGTAGAGAAGGATATGTGAATGAGTTGCATATAAGAAAAGCGAGTAGAGAAAACCATGAGTAGGGGTGTTAAGGGAAGGCTGGCACACCTTTTAGGGGCAAGATGGCCGCCATGCGTAATCTAAGGATTACCAGGTAAGGTGGTAGGGGAAGCAGGACTTTGTAGGTGTTTGAAGGAATCTCTAGGGATGACTCTTAAGGCCTATAGCAGTGTATGTATGCTTATGAGCGTTCATGGTGCCTGAGTATGTCGTTCACTATATCGATGTATGCCACCTAAAACAAGAGTTCTCTGATTTGATTGAATATATTACCCCAACATGATACCTCACCCCACATTGCCTCACTAGCTTAGCCTAACCTAACCTAACCTCATCTAATCCCCATACTTCTACTCGTCTAACCTAAACTAACCCACCTCCTACTCCTTTTACTCAATCTTTCATAAAAAATAACCTAACCTACTAGGTTCAGTCTTAGGTTTGTCTGCGTCAAAACAAACACATGTGACCAGTGCACCGTGGTACAACAGGGTAGCAATGCGTGCAGGGAAATAGTCCCATCCTAGTGATCTGAGTTTTAGAATGAATTTGTCGTTAAATGATGTAATATTCTACACAAATACTTAAGTGGTCAATTAACGCTGATGTATACTGATAGACAGAGCTACAAGTTCCAACATGCAACTCGTGGAACTACCTGATATCCGAGTATTGTTTAAGGCCAGCAGATTCTATTTACAATCATGGTGGACGGCCGCGGTGAATATGTTCTTGCGTCTTCGTCGACTTATGCAGAGCATAACGCCTGAAAACCTTTGACTAGTGGTGAAAAAACAATAGTGTTTAATGTGTATTATAAGTTGTGTGAGAAATATCCAACTGTTCCCGTCAAAGAAGTAGCGAAATTAACTTCTGAGTTCACCGGTGTTTCGAGTACCAGTATAAACAGTGCTCGCAAAGAAAAATAATAATTATGATATATGTTCTAATGGCAACAAGCCAGACGTTGCTTACATTCCTTCTAAGACTATCATAACCCAACCTAACATAGTCAACCATCATCGTCACCAACGTTACCTAACCTGCAACACCATAACCACTGCCACCACCACCACCACTGCCACTGACACCATAACCTGCACGACCACAACCATCGCAGCACCCCCACCTCAGTCATCACCACCACAACCTAAACGATCACCACCATATTCTAACCTTTACACCCTATCGTTTCAAGTTCACACATTTCGTATTCGTTTGCAGATGTTTTCCGGACAACTTTAGGTAATTTGAAGGTATTAGACCCTGAAGTGCAAACCCTAAGCATTTTCTAAACATTTCACGGTATGTTAATGCTATTTAGGAGTTTGATAGGTATTTTAGCCACTTTTGAGGCATTCTGGGGATTTTTCACGCATTTTTGAAAGTTTGTCCTTATTGTCCGGTATTGGTGTGTGTGTGTGTGTGTGTGTGTGTGTGTGTGTGGGTGTGTGTGTGTGTGTGTGTGTGTGTGTGTGTGTGTGTGTGTGTTTTCTCTTATGGAAAATAGGATGTGTCCGTGTCCGTTCCTTACCTGTAGTTCAGTCCACACAAAAGTTGGATATCGAGATGTCACCGGAAATACATATTTGGCAGATTTTCGTTTTTATTTTCTTTTTTTCGGTCAAGCCGTTTACGTACAAACACAGACACGGACTTTTCTTTCTAGAACTTCTTTTCTTGCACTCAGGGATCGCAAAATATGTATTTCCGGTGACATCTCGATATCCAACTTTTGTGTGCAATGAACTACAGGTAAGGAACAGACACGGACACATCCTATTTTCTACAAGAGAAAACACACACTCACACACACCCACACACACACACACGAATACCGAACAATCAGCACAAACCTTCAAAACTTCATGAAAAATCCCCAAAATGCCTCAAAAGTGGCTAAAATACCTATCCAACTCCTAGATAGCATTAACATACCGTGAAATGTTCAGAAAATGCTTAGGGTTCGCACTTCAGGGTCTAATACCTTCAAATTACCTAAAGTGGTCGGGAAAACATCTGCAAACAAATGCAAAATGTCTGAGCTTGAAACTATAGGGTGTAAAGGTCAGAATATGGTGGTGATCGTGTAGGTTATGGTGTCGGTGGCAGTGGTGGTGGTGGCGGTGGTGGTGGTGTTGGTGGTGGTGATGTTGGTGGTGGTGGTGGTGTTGGGGTGGTGCTGGTGGTGGTGGTGGTGGTTGTGGCGGTGGTGGTGGTGCTGGTGTTGGTGGTGGTGCTGGTGGTGTTGGTGTTGGTGGTGGTTGTGGCAGTGGTGGTGGTGGTGGTGGCAGTGGTTATGGTGTTGCAGGATAGATAGCGTTGGTGACGATCATGGTTGGGTATGTTAGGTTCGGTTATGACAGTCTTAGAAGGAATGTAAGCAACGTCTGGCTTGTTGCCATTAGAACATACTGAACAATGCAAAAGAATCGTTAAAAATGAGACGGACCTTAAAACACCCTGAAAATCTGGAAAATGTATAATATGGCGTCAAAATAACTCTCAGAGTTGTCTGAAAAGTTCTTAAATATGTTGTAAAAGCGCCCTGAATATACTAAAAGTGTTTAAAAGATTTATTAGAGGGAGTAAATAGCAGCAAAATGGGGTGAAACGTCTTAAAAATGTATAAAAATGGCTAAGTACCTCTGAAAATTGTCTGAAAGGTTATTAAATATGTTGTAAAAGCAGCATGAATATACTAAAAGAGTCTAAAAGATCTAACAGAGGGTGCAAAATGGGGTGAAACGTCTCAAAAATATATGAAAATGACTGAATAACTCTTAAAATTGTCTGAAAGGTTCCTAAATATGTTGCAAAAGCAGCATGAATATACTAAAAGCGTCTAAAAGATCTAACAGAGGGTGCAAAATGGGGTGAAACGTCTCAAAAATGTATGAAAATGACTGAATAACTCTGAAAATTGTCTGAAAAGCTGTTAAATATGCTGTAAAAGCGCCCTGAATATTCTAAAAGATCTAAGAGAGGGTGCAAAATAGCAGCAAAATGGGGTGAGACATCTCAAAAAGGTATGAAAATGACTGAATAACTCGGAAAAGTGTCTGAAATGTTCTTAAATATGTTGTAAAAGCAGCAAGAATATGCTAAAAGTGTCTTAAAGATTTCTTAGAGGGAGCAAATAGCAGCAAAATGGGGTGAAACGTCTTAAAAATGTATCAAAATGAATGAATAACTCTGAAAATTGTCTGAAAGGTTCTGAAATATGTTGTAAAAGCAGCATGAATATACTAAAAGTGCTTAAAAAGAACTATCAGAGGGCTCAAAATAGTTTGAAAATGTTTTGGAATAGAATAAATACTAATAATAAGGGGATCTAGGCTAGCTACCTTAGGTTAGGCTAGGCGAGGTTAGATTAGGTTAGGCTAGACGAGTAGAAGTATGGGACTTAGGTTAAATTATAAAAGACCGGAATAAATAGTGGGAGCTGGGTTAGGTTAGGCTAGATGAGTAGAAGTATGGGGTTTAGGTTAGGTTATTTTTATGAAAGACTGAGTAAAAGGAGTAGGAGTTGGGTTAGCTTAGGTTAGACGAGTAGAAGTATGGGGCTTAGGTTAGATTAGGTTAGGCTGGTGAGGCAATGTGGGGTGAGGTATCATGTTGGGGTAATATATTAGTCCAAATTAGAAAAGTTTTGTGTTAGGTGGCATACATCTATATAGTGAACGACATACTCAGGCACCATGAACGCTCATAAGCGTACATACACTGCTATAGGCCTTAAGAGTCATCCTTAGAGATTCCTTCAAACACTTACAACGTCCTGCTTCCCCTACGACCTTACCTAGTAATCCTTAGATTACGCATGGCGGCCATCTTGCCCCTAAAATAGTGTGCCAGCCTTCCCTCAACACCCCTAGGTAGCGGTGTTGAGGGAAGGCTGGCACACTATTTTTGGGGCAAGATGGCCGCCATGCGTAATCTAAGGATTACTAGGTAAGGTCGTAGGGGAAGCAGGACGTTGTAGGTGTTTGAAGGAATCTCTAGGGATGACTTTTATGGCTTATAGCAGTGTATGTATGCTTATGAGCGTTCATGGTGCCTGAGTATGTCGTTCACTATATCGATGTATGCCACCTAACACAAGAGCTTTCTGATTTGATTGAATAAATTACCCCAACATGATACCTCACCCCACATTGCCTCACTGGCCTAACCTAACCTAAGCCCCATACTTCTACTCGTCTAACCTAAGCTAACCGAACTCCTACTCCTTTTACTCAGTCTTTCATAAAATATAACCTAACCTAAACCCCATACTTCTATTCATCTAACCTAACCTAACCCAGCTCCCACTATTTACTCCGGTCTTTGATAATTTAACCTAAGTCCCATAATTCTACTCGTCTGGCCTAACCTACTCTAACCTGGCCTAGCCTAACCTAAGGTAGCTAGCCTATATCCCCTTATTATTATTATTATTATTATTATTATTATTATTATTATTATTATTATTATTATTATTATTATTATTATTATTATTACTATTATTATTATTATTATTATTATTATTATTATTATTATTATTATTATTATTATTATTATTATTATTATTATTATTATTATTATTATTATTATTATTATTATTATTATTATTATTATTATTATTATTATTATTATTATTATTATTATTATTATTATTATTATTATTATTATTATTATTATTATTATTATTATTATTATTATTATTATTATTATTATTATTATTATTATTATTATTATTATTATTATTATTATTATTATTATTATTATTATTATTATTATTATTATTATTATTATTATTATTATTATTATTATTATTATTATTATTATTATTATTATTATTATTATTATTATTATTATTATTATTATTATTATTATTATTATTATTTATTCTATTCCAAAACATTTTGATGCTATTTTGAGTCCTCTGATAGTTCTTTCTAAGCACTTTTAGTATATTCATGCTGCTTTTACAACATATTTAAAAACCTTTCAGACAATTTTCAGAGTTATTCAGTCATTTTCATACATTTTTAAGACGTTTCACCCCATTTTGCTGATATTTGCTCCCTCTAATAAATCTTTTAGCTGCTTTTAGTATATTCAGGGCGCTTTTACAACATATTTAAGAACTTTTCAGAGTTATTCAGTCATTTTCATACATTTTTGAGACGTTTCACCCCATTTTTCACCCTCTGTTAGATCTTTTAGACGCTTTTAGTATATTCGTGCTGCTTTTACAACATATTTAAGAACCTTTCAGACAATTTTCAGAGGTATTTAACCATTTTTATACATTTTTAAGACGTTTCACCCCATTTTGCTGCTATTTACTCACTCTAATAAATCTTTTAGACACTCTTAGTATATTCAGGGCGCTTTTGCAACATATTTAAGAACTTTTCAGACAACTTTGAGAGTTATTTTGACGCCATATTATACATTTTCCAGATTTTGAGGGTGTTTTAAGGTCCGTCTCACTTTTAACGATTCTGTTGCATAGTTCAGTATGTTCTAATGGCAACAAGCCAGACGTTGCTTACATTGCTTCTAAGACTATCATAACCAACCATCGTCACCAACGCTAACTATCCTGTAACACCATAACCACTGCCGCCACCACCACCATCACCACCACCACGACCACGACCACCACCACCATCACCACCACCACCACCACCACCACCACCACCACCACCACCACCACCACCACCACCACCGCCACCATCGTTACCATCACCGCCGCTGCCACCGTCATAACCTACACGAATACCATCACCACCACCACCACCGACACCATAACCTGCACGACCACAACCATCACAGCAGTCCCACCTCAGTCATCACCACCACCATAACCTACACGATCACCACCATATTCTGACCTTTACACCCTATCGTTTCAAGCTCAGACATTTCGTATTCGTTTGCAGATGTTTTCCCGACAACTTTAGGTAATTTGAAGGTATTACACCCTGAAGTGCGAACCCTAAGCATTTTCTAAACATTTCACGGTATGTTAATGCTATTTAGGAGTTTGGTAGGTATTTTAGCCACTTTTGAGGCATTCTGGGGATTTTTCATGCACTTTTGAAGGTTTGTGCTGATTGTTCGGTATTCGTGTGTGTGTGTTTGTGTGTGTGTGTGGTTTTCTCTTGTAGAAAATAGGATGTGTCCGTGTCCGTTCCTTACCGGTAGTTCATTCCACACAAAAGTTGGATATCGAGATGTCACCGGAAATACATATTTTGCGATCCCTGAGTGCAAGAAAAGAATTATTAGAAAAAAAAGTCCGTGTCTGCGTTTGTACGTAAACGGCTTGACCGAAAAAAAAAAACGAGCATCTGCAAACGAATACGAAATGTCTGAGCTTCAAACGTTAGGGTGTAAAGAATAGAATATGGTGGTGATCGTGTAGGTTATGGTGGCGGTGACTGACGTGGGGGTGCTGCGATGGTGGTGGTCGTGCAGGTTATGGTGTCGGTGTTGGTGGTGGTGGCCGCGGCGGCGAAGGCGGTGGTGGTGGTGGAGGCAGTGGTTATGGTGTTGCAGGATACGTAGCGTTGGTGACGATGATGGTTGGTTATGTTAGGTTGGGTTATGATAGTCTTAGAAGCAATGTAAGCAACGTCTGGCTTGTTGCCATTAGAACATACTGAACTATGCAAAAGAATCGTTAAAAATGAGACGGACCTTAAAACACCCTGAAAATCTGGAAAATGTATAATATGGCGTCAAAATAACTCTCAAAGTTGTCTGAAAAGTCCTTAAATATGTTGTAAAAGCGCCCTGAATATACTAAAAGTGTCTAAAAGACCTAACAGAGGGTGCAAAATGGGGTGAAACGTCTAAAAAATGTATGAAAATGAATGAATAACTCTGAAAATTGTCTGAAAAGTTGTTAAATATGTTGTAAAAGCGCCCTGAATATACTAAAAGCAGCTAAGGGATCCAACAGAGGGTGCCAAATAGCAGCAAAATGGGGTCAAACGTCTCAAAAATGTATGAAAATGACTGAATAACTCTGAAAATTGTCTGAAAAGTTGTTAAATATGTTGTAAAAGCGCCCTGAATATACTAAAAGCAGCTAAAAGACCTAACAGAGGGGTAAAATAGCAGCAAAATGGGGTGAAACGTCTCAAAACTGTATGAAAATGACTGAATAACTCTGAAAATTGCCTGAAAAGTTCTTAAATATGTTGTAAAAGCAGCAAGAATATGCTAAAAGTGTCAAAAAGATTTATTAGAGGGGGCAAATAGCAGAAAAATGGGGTGAAACGTCCCAAAAATGTATGAAAATGACTGAATAACTCTGAAAATTGCCTGAAAAGTTCTTAAATATGTTGTAAAAGCAGCAAGAATATGCTAAAAGTGTCAAAAAGATTTATTAGAGGGAGCAAATAGCAGAAAAATGGGGTGAAACGTCTCAAAAATGTATGAAAATGACTGAATAACTCTGAAAATTGCCTGAAAAGTTCTTAAATATGTTGTAAAAGCAGCAAGAATATGCTAAAAGTGTCAAAAAGATTGATTAGAGGGAGTCAATATCAGCAAAATGGGGTGAAACGTCTTAAAAATGTATAAAAATGGTTAACTGCCTCTGAAAATTGTCTGAAAAGTTGTTAAATATGTTGTAAAAGCGCCCTGAATATTCTAACAGCAGCTAAAAGACCTAACAGAGGGGTAAAATAGCAGCAAAATGGGGTGAAACGTCTCAAAAATGTATGAAAATGACTGAATAACTCTGAAAATTGCCTGAAAAGTTCTTAAATATGTTGTAAAAGCAGCAAGAATATGCTAAAAGTGTCAAAAAGATTTATTAGAGGGAGCAAATAGCAGAAAAATGGGGTGAAACGTCTTAAAAATGTATAAAAATGGTTAACTGCCTCTGAAAATTGTCTGAAAGGTTCTTGAATATGTTGTAAAAGCAGCATGAATATACTAAAAGCGTCTAAAAGATCTAACAGAGGGTGCAAAATGGGGTGAAACGTCTCAAAAATGTATGAAAATGAATGAATAACTCTGAAAATTGTCTGAAAGGTTCTTAAATATGTTGTGAAAGCATCATGAATATACTAATAGTGCTTAAAAAGAACTATCAGAGGACTCAAAATAGTATCAAAATGTTTTGAAATAGAATAACTATTTGAATCACAGAAAAATTGTATGAATTATGTGTTGAAGGGCATGTAGAAAAGGAAATGTGTATGTGTGAAGTATAAGAAAAGGAAGTAGAGAAAGCTGTGTGAATGTAGCACATTGCATGCTAAAATGAATAGCTAAAAACCTTCTGCATGAATTTCGCAATAATTGATCAGGTTATTTTGGAGATTAGCGGTTACAAACGCGCGCGCGCGCGTGTACACGTACACACACACACACACACACACACACACACACACACACACACATACAGCTGTGTGTTGCGTGTGTTCAGTGGTTCATTGAGCCCCAGGAAACAGTTGATTATGCTAATTATAGATGTATATACTTAAACATCCATTCTTCGTTTCTTTTTAGTGTTGGATAATTTTATCTGCATTTTCAGAATATTTTGTTATTGTTGTTTGTATTCTCTCGGACTGGAAGCTTTAATATGTATAAAATATACGACACAATTAAGATAACTGGATATTTAATTTAACACTTTCGCCGTTACATGGGCAAGCTATCAGAAGAACAAACACAATTGCTAAGCTACAAAAACAAAACACAAAAGTTGTATAAACGATTACAGAATAACCAACACTCCTCCTCGTTTACACAACCTTACATTTTTCTCTATCCTGATCTTTATCATCAGGAGGCTTTGTTTGCCGACGGAGAGCTAACGTAACAGATGCGTCAGGTGTGGAGGCTTCCACAGGTGCTGAGGACGGTCTGACAGGCGTACTTGCACTTCCCACTGGCCTTCTGATATAAGCTGCAGTAACTTTCACTAGGACCACTTTTACTTCGGACATCTTCTAGCATGAACTTTAATTCCTCTTCCATTTCCAAAAGTTTCCTTTCCATTGCTGTCCTTTCTCGTTTCTCCATCTCTGAGGAATTCATTACATTAGCAACAGAAACTTTCTCTGTGTCTTTGCCTCATGTAGGTCGTCTTCAGTCTTCTTAAGCTTCTCTCTCAGCCTATCATTCTCTGCTAAGGATTGCTCGTACAGCTTCTTGTAATCAAGTTCACCGCTTTCACCGCCATCTTTGACTGAGTGTGCAGGTGTTCCCGATCGGCTGTTACTGACTGAAGCATCGCCGCTACCTCCAGACACTGAACTGAGACGTGAGAAATGGCCAGATAACTCACCACCACTCTCCTCATCATTCATCTTCGAGTAGTCATCCTCTCTGCCTGGGGACTCCTGTCTGTCAGGATCAACCTCATCAGGCATGACGACCCCTGTTGATCTTCTCTTTGGCCTTCTCTGCCTTTGTATGACTGCTTGGGTGGCTTGTGCGTTTCGAATATAATTTTCTTTATCACTCTCCTCCTAAATTTCTACTTCTCGATGTGATATTTTAACTTTGGAATCAACATTTATGTCAATTTCAGATCTATTTAAATCTTCACGTTTCCCTTGATATGCTTCCACACGGAACTTGACATCTCGACTGATTATCACCTTTTGTGAAGCTAAATTGTAGCAACGATAAGCTTTTGATTCTTCATCATATCCAAGAAATATTGCTTCTGTTCCTGTATTATCCAATTTCTGGCGTTTCTGGGTTGGAACACGAACAAAACATTTGGAACCAAATATCTGTAAATTCTTCACTTTAGGCTTTTCATTATTCCACAGTTCATATGGTGTTAATTTCTTTGCTCGAGTAAGGACTCCGTTTTGTATGAAATTAGCAGTCATCACAGCTTCACCCCAAAATTGATTTGGTAAGCCTGCATCAATCAGCATACAACGTGCCATTTCTACCAGAGTTCTATTCTTCCTCTCTGCTATGCCATTCTGCTGTGGGGAATAAGTTGCAGTTAACTGAGTCTCGATACCTTCATTGGCCAAATATGTTTTTAATTGTTTATTTAGATATTCACCTCCACGATCAGATCGAATAATCTTGACTTTTCTGTCAAACCTGTTTTTCACAAGTGCTACATAATGTTTGAAAGTACCAGGAACTTCAGATTTGTTTGCCAATAAATATACATGAGTATACCTTGAAAAATCATCTATAAATGTGACTAAATCGCTTACCACTTGGTGTCATGGTCTGCATTGGCCCACAAACATCTGTATGGATCAAATCAAGTGATCTGGTAGACTCGCTTGAAGATTGTTTTGGGAATGGTAATCTGGTCAGCTTTTCTTTCATGCACGTATCACATGACATTTGGATACTGCAATCAACTATCTTCAATTCATCTAAGAGACCCTCAGCATACATTTTCCTTATGGCCTCTGGGTCACGATGTCCCATTTTCCGATGCCATGTATGAATACAATTGCTGTTGTGTTCCAACACTGCATGGATTTTGTATGGCTCACACAATTTGTACAAGTTTCCAGTGGACTTAGCAAATCCAATCTGTTTTCCATCTTTGCATATTTCACAATAGTCTTTACTGAAGTTAACAGAAAAATTGCTTAAGTTTAGCTGTCGAACAGAAATTAAATTTCCAACAACTTTAGGAGCACAAAGCACATTGGTAACAATAACTGGTATCACTTCTCCCTTTTTATTCTTAAACATAAATTTTCCTGTCCCGATGTCAATAACATCAACTAGTTCACCATTTACAACTTCAATTTTATTAACATAGGATCTATCCAAGGATGTGAAAAATTCTCTGTCATTGGTTACATGCCGAGTGGCACCTGACTCTAAAATCCAACTATTTGACGGAATATCAAATGTAAATATATGCTCTTTATGTTCAACTGCATTTACTTTATTTGGTTTTTCTTTCCAACTTGAGTATTTCTTGCAATCCTTTTTCATGTGTCCATACCTTTTGCAAAAATAACATTTCACGGAAGTGTTTTTAGAATCTTTTCTGGATACTGTCCTCATCATTTTATCTGAAGAATTACAGGAAGCCCCTTCTGCATATTGTTTACGTTCATATTCAGCAATCACCTTTTGCTGTACTATGGCAAACGTTAGTTCATCCTCTGGACGTGTTTCCAGTGCTGTAATTAATGGATCATAATTTCTAGGCAAACTACTCAACAACATTGCAACACTCCATTTATCCGATAAAGATTCTTCACCTATGTCTCGAAGCTTTAGAAACAATTCTTGCATGCGAGTAATATGTTGTGGAGTTCTTCGAGTTTCAAAGAACAAATTGTTCTCATTAAATGAACTTTCTTCGTTAACGTACTTTTCTCATGATGTTCCTTAAGAGCATTCCACATTTTCTTTGCTGTGAACTTACCCCTGATGTGGATAAGTTGAACATCTTCCACCGTAAGTCCGATGTAAGCTTGTGCTTTGCTATCAGCTGTATCCCAATCGGCGATTAACCTTTCGTTTGAACCTGTATCTATCGGTCTTTCAGATTCAATTACCTTCTTAAACAAGTTATGTTTCATTAAAAGCAGTTGTACTTTATATTTCCAGTTTGAATAGTTATGATTATTCAACTTTACGGTGTCACTTCGAAAGTCAACCATTTTGTTACTTAAACCTTATGTAACGAAAGTGAAAATAAATCGCTTCGCGTATCGCACTTTATACTTATATGCCTGGGCCCATAACCTGTTGTTTGTATTCTCTTGGACTGGAAGCTTTAATATGTATAAAAGATACGACATAATTAAGATAACTGGATATTTAATTTAACACTTTCGCCGTTACATGGGCAAGCTATCAGAAGAACAAACAGAGTTGCTAAGCTAAAAAAACAAAACACAAAAGTTATATAAACGATTACAGAATAACCAACAATTATATGAGTAGCTTTTAAGTTGTTCAGATGGCACGCCCAAGCATTGCCGAACCTCCATGTGTAAGCTTATTGGTGGGAGAGACGAGAGGGGAGATCACCTCGCCAGAAATATGTGCATTTGCACTGGTGGGAGAACCAGCTCCAACTACAAGCGGACATGCATGAATTGATCCGAACTAAAAGCAACCATCAACACACTATATTTTCTTTGTAATAATGGAGTGGTTGTTTACAATCATTTAGGAGTATTACAATGTATTCAGTTATTTACTTGTACTTCAGTGTGTATATGCCATTCATCTGTTCTTGAAGTTTGTTTTCCAAGTAGAATGAACAGTGTTCAATATCCTTTAGAAACAAATTTCTCAGCTTTAAGCTTGGAAGAGAAGTGTGAAATAAAGAAGCTTGATAGGCTGATACTCATCTCGAATTAAAACATATGCAAACAACCCAAGGTAAGACTTTTTGCAGATCTTTCAATGTAAATATATATTAAAGAAAAATTTGGATTTGCAGTTGCATTTCCACAAATAATTTTTTTTTTACCATGCTTCCTGTTTGCTAAGGTTAAAGATACAAGCTTCACATGCTCTGGCACGTGAGCTCTAAATCATCCAACACAGTAACTTCAGAAGCACGAAGAATTTGTTGCATTCTTATTTATATTTATCAGTCCTTGGGAAAACAGAAATTAGGCAACAGCTTAACACAGCTTTCAGGAAGAATATAGAGAGACAGTTACAATGTAAAGAGAAATCCCTATTCCCTCTAAAATAATTGATTGTGTAAATTCTGCCGTGAGTTTGAACTTGAGTTATGTGGACATGATGACACTGCAGAATATAACAATCTAGGAATATTCAGAGGGCTAATAAATTGCACCTCAGATTTGGATGCTGTTGTAGAACACATGAATAATGCTGGTCCTCAAGCGTACATCCAAGGACATGAAAAATAATTTACCAGAGTGTATGTTACGTGTGCGTCATTAAGAAATTAATGTAGGAATAGCTAAGGCTGATTTTGTGTCTGTGATAGCAGATGGAGCTTCTGATGTATCTTCTAAATTTCAGTTTGTTGTAATATTTCAGTATTTATTATCTATGGAGAGCCTGTTGAAACACCTTGAACACTTTGAAATCAACAGGTAATGATGCTTCCTCCTTAGCAGTCTGTATTAAAAATGTCCTCAGTGGTGTTTTTCAGGAACAGAAACAAAAATCTGATGTGTTGCACTCACATGACTTTCTCTACTCTTGTACTAACCATTCTTACAAACTCTTATTCCTATATCTCCATCGTGTTAGTTAAAATAAACATTTGTACAAATTATCTTATTGCTTATTTCCTTGTAGGTGCAAGGGGAACATTGGAATACAGTAGACTTTGTGCGATAGTGAGAAGACGAATGTCAGGCAACTTAAAGCTCTATGGACCTCGGGCTCATTTGAACACCATTTCACCCATTTCAGTCATTCACCATCTGATATGACATTACGTTGGACGATGTTAATGAAAAAAAAAGGACATTGTCATGTTAACATTGACTTCTTAAACACTTTTTCAAGGTAGTCTTATTCAGCCCATGTTTTTTTACTATTACTGAGGTGGCACAAAGTACCAAGAATATCCCATTGTTTTTAACACTTTTGCAGTTAAAGTATTAGTTATTTGCATCTATTAGGATTGTACTCATTAAAGGGTAATGGCTCCAGATCACATATAGTAACCCAAAAGGACTATTCATGGGGCGGAATCATGATGCAAGTTGTACCATCAGGAATATTTTTGGAGAGAATTTAAAATTTGGGGCATGCGAAAATACTGAAGTTATCACAAGTAATACAAACATATTTATTACCATGTTTAATTGATTGAAGTATTTAGGATAATTTGTATATTTTACTTTGTTAAATTAAATGTTTGTATCAATAAACAAGCACCATATTACTTTTAGGTACATTTCATATTGTATAGTACAATGTGGCCTATATAAAATGAAGTATAACATTATACACATAGAACAAAACAAAACCTCCAAACTGGATGCAGTGTTGTGTCCTTCCACATCCTTGGCACTCATTACCATTGACCACTATTAGAGAAAGGCACACATGAATCCATACAACATTTGTAAAACCACTTTTAAAGGCTTTACTTACCAATGAAAGGAGATGCTGAGACTGATCAACATCGTTGTCCATACAATTTTGGCTCTTCATTAGGAAACTATCCATCACTTGCTGCAGTTCACGTTGAGAAATGCTCGTGATTTCTTGGCAGATTTTTGGTTTAACTCTTCCAAGCTCTATGGCTTTGTCTTGTACACTTCAAGTTACTTCAGAGACAAATTGTAGGGGATTAGGTTGAAGGACCAAGATGGCCACAAATGTCCACTAAAAATTCTGTTATGGAACATGCTTTCAATTGTTCCCACACAATGACTGGCCATTCGAGCTGTTGCAGCCTTGTTAAAAAAGAAGGCAAAACATGCTCTCTGCCTGTTACTTCTCTAAAAGAAGGGGGGCAAAACTGTATTTCCATATCTATGGGCATCAACTGATGATGGAAAAAAAAATGAACCTATGCCTTTCTCTGCTATTGGTATAACATACACCAATATTTTCATCATGAAGGAGTACTTCATGAGGTTTCTCAGAGCTCCAATAATGACTATTTTGTGTAGAAACATACCCATGGAAGTGGAATTAAGCCTCGTCTAAGAAAAATATTAAATGTGGGCCTATTTTGCCATTGTGTACACTATTGGAAATCCACTCATAAAATGTGTACCTAATTACAGGATCACTTAGTTGAAGAGCAAGTGCCAGAGTTACTGTATATGGTTTTAACTTCAGCAACTTAGTAGCTGTTCATGCAAAGCCATAAGAAATGCCCGCTGCTTGTGAAAGATGTCTAAGTGATTTTTGGGGGGAATTCTCCAAACAATGGCCAATGTTTAATGTTCTTTTAGATTTGATAGCCTTAACTCTTCCTGTGGCCTGAAATTATTGTAAAGTTCATAGATTGTTGTATGGCTTGGAATGTTTACACCTGGAATTCTTTCTGCAAATAGTACTTTCACTTTGCCAGCTGAGTTAATACACATGAATTGTATACAAAGACACACTGTGCAGTAGAAAACATATGCTGAGCCATAATACAGTTTGTTAGTAAGAACACGACAAAATAATAAGTCACTCATAATAAGTGAATCGCATCACATCACCAATAAATCAATATTTAGGTAAGTAAATCATAAGTAGGTGCAAAGTTATCCTGAGTTAGTAAGTAGTGGTTTAAGAACATATGTTGTCTTGTGAAAGTTACTGTTCCTTTTAAGGGAGCTCACTTTTTAAAGCACATACCTACATCTATAACTACCATATCCTGGATGTGAACTATTGTCAATTATGCATATTACTGCAACGTGGTCAATGTGATGCTATATGTATGTGAAAAGTAATGTGAAATGTTTTAGCAAATAGACAAGCAATCTTAACCCTTATGTAGTTGCGCATGTTTTCATTAGCATTAGTAGTTGCACAGGGTGTTCCTGATACCCCAAAGAAAAGCAGCTCTGATTTCATATTTGTGCAGCATATCAATAATATAAAAAGGTTTACTCAATAAATGCCTCTTCAGAGTGCTACCTCGCCTAATATGAGCATATTTTTCATATTAATAAAGTATCAAATTACTTTCCTGTTTAAGCACATACAATATTTCCTATTTGCTTACAACCTTCGGTCGTCTTATCTGTTTCTGATATTCCTTGCTCTGCACTACAGATTTAAGCCATTATACATAACATTAAACATTTATTCTGTCAACTCATACGAAAGTTTTATCAATATAGTCACTGTCGCTGGCATTATCAAACACTTTTCACAAACAGTATTCATATGCTTTAGGCACATGGCTTTCAAACATCGGTCACAGTGCATTTAAACTTTTATGTCTTTACTCATCTAAAACCTCTTGCAGAACTTTCCGTATTATTTCTTGTTCTACTTCGTAAGGATTCATTGACGAATAAATAACACAGTGACAACAAATAGGGAATACAACTGTAATCTTTCTCAGCGCACAATAAAGTAAAGAGTGGCACATTGTTGTACATTTTCTTGGAATTGAGGCTTATGTTATTGATTCTATTTTTACTCAAGGCTCACACAATACTTCCTAGAAAGGTACCAAGTTCCTGAAGATACAGTTCTATACATTATGTAATAATATGTACATCGATAAGAACGAATGACGCGTTTAACCACAAAAGGGTTAAACAATAAACGAAATTGTAGAATACAAAAAAGCCTGTTATACCGAGCCCTACTAAATGGGGTTTCATAGAATTAATCTTAATGAGATTAGGTTAAAAATTACGTAGTGCTCTCCATCACACTCCGACTATGTAGACCAAATAATTAAAAACCGAGAATACATTCAGTGATACTACCTGCTTAGCAAATAGTTTACGTACCTGATCTCTGCAACAACTCAATTTTATCCAAAGTTGAAGCGACATCGGAGACAATTAAAATATAATTTTCAACACCATCGTTAACATGTTATTTCAAGGTGTACCAATTCAGCTTAGAAAGATAAGCCGTGTAATCCATGCGGCCGTGGCGCATTCCGCAGTTGTCTTCCTACGTGAAGAAAGGCTGCTTATGAGATAGATGTTGAGAATATTTACAATAGTGTGTGATACTAAGGTTAGAATGACACTTATTTAAGGTACGTACTAATAATTTATCACGACATTACCCAAACTGTAATTAAAATAGCGTGCGTTGTTACATGATTAACTAAAGTTTTTGGTTTCCGTTTTACACAAGTCTGAACTCGTGATTTACTTGGCATACAATTATACGATCATTAAAATGGTTGTAATTTGGTATCGGTGGAAAATCTTCACTCATGGTAATGAGCATATACATGTAAGATTGCTTTATTGCACAACTGCAAAGCATATGCGTAATTAACCGTAGGATAATATACAGGACTGTGACGTCACGTCGGGCGTGTTACGAGCACTTGTAACTTACATAGTATGTAAGAGAGCTTTGTAACTGAAAAGTCCAAACAGCCTGCCTCTTCGGTCTGCCTTATACTCAAGAGATCCTGAGATCGTATCTCATTGTGAGTTATATGGATAAGGAATATTTTGCGCTTTTCCTTATCCTGATAAGATACATGTCTGGTAACTTTAGGCTGTACGGACCTTGGGCTCACTTGAGCATTTCACCTATTCATTCACTGTCTGATACAGCCTACCAAGTTAAAGAAAAGGGGGTGGGGAGAAATGCTGATAGTAACAGGGAAAAGATACATTAGAAGTCAAGAGGTTGATGATTTCTTAAGGATACATAGTGACAATGACAGGCATATTTTAATTACAGGCCATTGTTATGAAATGTTTGATATTATGTCTTTGCCACTTAAGAAAATCACATTTGTAAACATTATTCTGGTAATAGAGTAATTGTATGGCCCATGCACCTTGCTTGAAACTTTCCTTACATTTGCAACCTCCCACCGCATCTCAGTACAATAACACTCACGTACTGGAATGAAGTACTTACCCACTATCTTCGCCCCTGAATATACAATTCATATAATAATGCTCGTAGACAACAATAAGTCATTTTAAACTTTTTCTTTTGCTCTTCGACACACAATTCATATAATTTTTATATAATTAAGTATATATCATCTCATACATTTTCTGTTGCATTTAAGGCTAAATTGTGTGAGTTCAATTATGGTTAGTGTACTGAGATGTGGTCGGATGTTGCAAATGGAGGGGATGTTTGAAGCATGGTGCAGGGGCCATGCAATTCGTCTATTACCATTATTCCAGTTGAACAGGTTGATCAAACTCCTGAAAGTAACACTTTTAATACCATGCACTACCTACATACAATTACTTAACAAAAAAGTGTAGTGACTAATTTAGTTTGTTAGAATGCTTTTTCCTGATATGGAAATTACAGAAGCTAGAGAATATTTTGCTCCATTGTTGTTCCTTGAAAAACATTACAGTAAATAATTACTATGTAATACATTTGCCATTGTTAAGATTATTTTCTCTACTACATACAGTAAGTAGAGGAAGTGCTGTATTCCACCCAAGGATTTAAAGATTTCTCTGGAAATATATGTTTGGAGACTCTGAATCCATAAAAACAGTTTGAGAGAAAGTTTTGCATTTAAATGTGTAACTGAAAGGTCAATTAAATATCATAGTTGGTATTTAAAGTCAGAGAGAGCTAATCTGGCACTTGACAGCTAGCTGAATCACTCATCTACAAATGCTATCTCGTCCAATCACTACAACCATTGCACAATGTGGTTGTAACATGATTGCACGAGATAGGGATAGCCTCGTTCACAGGTGAGTGAATCAGATAGATGCCAAGTGCCAGGTTAGTTCTCTCCAACTATAAGTTTAGCATCTTTTAACCAAATAGGGTGGCTAAGGGAGTTACATGAAATAATGCACCCTTATACATATACTTTAACTTGGTAATGCATGTCAGGAGGGAGTACTCATGTGGTGTTACAGATGGTCTACCCTCAATCTTTGATAGGGCATGTCACATGGTGGGATCCCAAGCAGTGGAGGGGAAACATCTGAGGCAAATTTGCCAGAGGGGTCTTGCGCTGGCATACTGGAGACCAGGGTCCATAATACTTCAGCATTACCCAATATAATAATGCAACTCAGCGGTCAAGCTTCTACCAACAGTGAGCCCATTACATAGGCACTAATGCCACTCGTACATCTCTAAAATCTGCATTTACCTTAATAGATATATTGCCAACTCTTGCATATCCAAACGTCATTAATCATGACATGAATAGAACTAATGCAGAAACATCTCTTAAAGAGCAACCCAGCCTTGATAGAAACAGTGAAAGAGAGCTATGAACATGAAAGAGATCTTCTGGATTGCAAAGAACACAGCACTGTGGCTAATGTAACTTGCACAACTATCTTCTACATCAGGGAACAACGATTAAATGCAGAACAGTGCCAAACATTACTAAGAGAACAAAACCAAAATATAGAATTATTTCCAGCAACCATCATCATTATTATTGCTTTAATTACTATCACCACTGCCACTTTGGATACACAACATTACATCTCCATTACAACTAGTTCATGCTGAAGTTGCAGACGAGTGCTTGAAAGAGTTTCCATGGTAACAAATCCTTCCAATCCGCAATCTGCTGTTCCACTGCACCCCTCTCATACCCTCATAAGAATGTGTTTTGAAGCCTTCCTTAGCTGCTATACTGATATGTTGGGTGTGTGTACATTTCCTGAGTGTTTCCGACTGTTGGATGGTTTATTTTCTGTTAGAAAATGTCACAACTTTTAGTAGCATTTAGAATGTGTCATGTAGTTAATTATGTATGGCGTTTGTAGCTAATCTATTTGCATAGTACACACCTCGGCAGAGAGAGGAGCTGGCAAACCTGTGCACATGCATTTCAGCCTGGCAGTAGCTATCAGAATGCATGTGCAAGAGAACCATAGTGTTATGAATATCTGCATGTTTCATTAGTTAATAATAACAGTATCACCAACAGCAGCAACAACAAGAATAACAACATATTGCATCACACTTTCTTGTATTGCCAGTTTAGGTATGCACTATTGGTATTCTCGCATGTGCATGTTTCTTAGGCTGGCAACACTGCAGCCACCTAGTCCATGACCTGGTTACTATTATGTTTTGACAGTGTTTATGTATTTGGTATCAAAAGCTGTGCATTATCTTGTATATGAGTTCACCATGAGGTGTGCTTCATCAACATTAATAACAAAAATTTAAACAAAATGAGCTGTAAGTGCCTAGCTGTATTTCCTTGGGACAGCATAAGAGATTTGTCATTTCAAAATGACATTACACTGTATTTGTTTGTACACTAAGTTTTTTTGTTCATGATTTTTGTATAATCATTTGCAAATATATTTACTAAAGTATGACAATATTCTTCATAATAGCTGTTGTATCCACACCACATGGGCACTTAACACTAAAATAATTGGCAGTTTCATCAATTTTCATTTCTAAAATATTAATAAAAATAGTTAGTCCTGACACTTAGAAATGCATTTTCAAATTCAGATGACATCAAAGACTGACAATACATAACCCTCCATGAATAAATATTAAATTCTAACTCACAGTTAAGCCGGCATAACTGACTGAAAGTAATGCAAATTCTGCTTCATCAAACAATGTTATCTTCATATAAACTTTAACTCGATGTTCACTTAACATTTGAGTGACTCTCAGTTAAAGTATTGGAAGTGACAAAATGGCGGCAAAAAAGAACCTGTTTATGTCCATTTGCTCTATTTGGTATTTAAGAATGCCATTTCTAATGGAACATTGGATGTGTATTATAATATATTTGAAAAGCTGCATAATGAGAGACCTGTAAAGCAATGGAGACTTTCCAAAGTATTTGTGAGAATAATTTTACCCCAAATACCTGAGTTAGCTTAGAACACAAGATTTTGTGTTACTGGCACTTTTCATTTCATGCTATAGGTTGGAATTTTTAAACTACTGTCTGTGGGTTTATTCGGAAAATTTCTGGAGTAATTTTGTAAAGCAGCACCTAATATAATTGTTTGGGTGTGGCTGATTCTTAATCTATAACAGATTTTTGCACACTTGGGTTTCAGTATTACAATTCAATTTTAGACCACTGTAAATGCTCTTTTCACCCAACTAACCTGATACTTATTGCAGTTCACATTTTTTTTTCCTATTATGAGCAGAGCTCAGAGACATTGCACATGTAACACCATTATGAAACATGCATCCTTATTAGTAATATGCTCATCACCAATAATACTTTGTTTTTTCCTCGTGTTGCCTTGTGTAAAAAAAAAAAAAAAAAAGTGGAATTTTCATGCAATCTGTCCTGTGTAGTGAATATTTACCTCTTGAACAAGTTATGAAGGAATTCCTCCATAGTATATGTTGAATCAGTTTATAAGAATGCGTGTAAAATTTTCTTGAGATTTTTATCCTGATTAGGATTGCCTGGTAGCTTTAGGCATTATTGGAAGGTTTTTATACATTTTTATTGCAGAATAGTAACATTTCTGTTTTGGAAAAGTTTTAAGCTACTTACTGGTACATGCAAATTGCCTGCATGCCTCGTACTGTGCTCATGCACAGCAAGGTTTTTTGTGGTTATTTTTACCATTAATATATCTCAAGAAGGATAATTTGCCAGCAAGAGTAATACTGTTTTGGGATTTCAAATAGTGACCAACAGGAGTAATGGAATCCACCACCACAAAGAACGTATGTGGTCCTTTTTTGTAATGCAAACACTTGCTGCTCTGTGCTGAATTATCTTGGAAAATAATTCCATATTGCCATAGGGAGTGGCATTTTGGTAATGCAATGTCTTTAAATTCCTTAATGCATAGGAAGCAGAGTTAAGTTTTGGTAGCATGATTTCAATTTGTTTTCTGCAAGTGAACATTTCATCTACGTGGAACACAAAATATTTTGTATGACATACACATAGTGTAGTTGTTGTCTCTGATTGTTTACTCATTTACTTCCTTCTGCTTGTTTTGAGTTCCATAGAGTTTAAACTCTTTACTTATTTGAGTATACATTTTTTGTCATAGTTTAATGATATCTTGCTTACTTCAAATAGAATAATGAGCTGTTGGAATGCTTTATTGACAACATTTCTTAAATGCTGATGTTACATTTCAGATATAGGTACATTAGTATCACCTGAAAATAGCATAGCCATGGAACCTTTTCTAAGATGATACAAGCCAAGTCAATGACAAATGTTAAAAATTGAAGTTAAAAATAGAAGAATAGAAGAAAAATAGACCATAGAAACTTGGGGACACCTTTAGTAGCAATACCTGGCTAAGAGTCGTAAGCATTGTTCTTGGTTTCCTGGATTTTCTGTGATATGTAATATCTGAACCAATTTATTGAGGTCTCATTAAACCTTAAAACTAAGTTTTCACCAAGAGGTCATGATCTATACTGTAAAATATGTACTTTTACTACATCACAATATATTCCTAATGGTAATTCCCTTTTATACAAGGCTGCTACTGCTTCAGAAATTAAGCATATGTACACCATTTTTGTTTGAAGTTCTATTCATAAATCCAAACTGGGATAATGCAGGAATGTTGTTTAATCCATATATCACAAACCCAATTTCCATTACTTTAGAAAAAGCTTACATGTATGACCAAGAGGCATACTCAACTCCAGAAGGCAGTGTTGTAACCATTTGGCACCTGTCTTATCCTAACCATGAGAGGTTTTGCTTTTTAACAAGATATTTTCTAACTCTCTGGGAATTGCGGAGTCCATTTAAAATTTACACTTAATTTTGTTAGATAATAACTCTATACTTAGTGATCAGTTCCATATAAATAATTACTTTTGAATGGTTAACCTTGGTGTGTAGATTTTTCAGTTGTCATCACAATTCTAACCTCAAACAATCCGGAAGGTAACATGGCATGGATCTAAGTAGTTATTTACACAGAGAGCACTGCTGTGCACCAACAAAGGTGCTTTGGGGCTTGTTCAGAAGTCATATAGATTGGTTGCATTCCTTCCTTTGACATTAGAAGACTTAGCTAAAAATTCACTGTAATAGTCTGATGAAATGCAAAGCTCTTAATATTTAATTAAAGCTTTAACTAAAACTTGGTAAACTCTGAGTTGCAGTATTTTTAATTTTGATTGTTGAAATCAGCCATTAAAAACTAATCTGGTGGGTAGGTTATTTGAAATAAGATACAGAGGGAATCCAAAAATAGGACAGGTGATGCAGCTAATATTCTCTCACCTTTCACTTCAAGTAGAGGGCATGTAATTTTGATAATTTTGCTGAATCCATGAGCCGAAATCTGTGTACATTTGTGCTGATGATTATTACTGTGTGTGGGGACTAAGTTGGCAACTTGCATTTGACTTCAAAAATTATATCTACTACCAGGACTTGAACCGTGCAGTATGTTGCTCTTTCTCTCAGTTAATGTTCTTACTCCTTGAACTGATATGGCAAGATGTCCATGCAAGTATTAAACCTCAATTAAGTGTTACAATAAACTTTCAAGGTTGTTTCAAATACACAGGTATGGTACCTTAAAGATGAATTGTATGGTTGCAAGTGCTTTACAATTACCAGTATTGTGCTTAATTTGTCACCTTATTTGCTGTGCATGACTAGTGTACAAGAACAAATTAATTATTAAAAAACAAAATGACCCAAATAGTTGGAAATATTCAAAGTTGACTTTGAGGTACAGTTAGTTGAGATTTCCTGGAAGGTTATCCTTGATACTTGGAACAGAAGCAAAGTTTAATGCTCACACAGATACCCCAACAACATAGCTGAGTGACAATAGCACTGGTATTAAAGCACAAACATCTTTGGTTGCTGTTCAGGATGTGGCTTTGAAATTCTCAAGTCTTTTCAGGAGTTATGTTTATTGGCGAGTGAATGGTGGAGGTGTGTGGCAAGATTTGAACAATGGCTGATAGATTCAAAGAAGCTGATATTTAAAATTATACACATTGTAAGGTACTTATCTTTCTTTGTCCATAGAGTTGTTTGAAATTAAGAACAGCAACGTCAGATCCAGCAACAATTCTGAAATGGATACTGAACTAAATATCAAAGAAGAGAAATCTCTCTCAGATGATGTAGTCTCTCAGAGTGAGACAGAATTCTTTCGCAAGGTTGTTTCAATGAAGAGAAGCAGTGGTGCTGTGGTACTGGATGAGTACTGTGTTGTGCCAATCAAAACAGAAATTAAACCAGAAGCACCTTTTATCAAACAGGTTAAGTGTGAAACAGTGACATGCAGCAATAACTGGGAGATAGATAGGAAAGCAGTAATTCATGAAGAGACTCTGATTTCAGACTTTGGTTCACAGAGCGAGAGAGAACTTCTTTCAGAGGATCCTGTAACAAAGTTAGGGAAATTCTACAGTGGTCATGAAATGGGTAACAAAATAGAAATTACAGAAGAACCTTTGTGGCTGGAAACAGAAACTTCAGCCATGTGTGATAATATTAAGGTAAGTTTTGTAGAATTCCACTCCAATTAAGCGTTTCGTAGGGCCAATAATACATTTGAATTATGTAATGAAATAAACTTTTGAGATAGTTTGTGAATGTGTTATGTCGGAAGGGATATATAAAATGTTGGAAGTAATGGGGATATAGTTCTTGAAAGTTATGATACTTAATGTCACTTCTATTGAAATTATTCAAAGATATTCTGTGACACTTAAAACTCTTTGATCAGGTATACTTGGAACAGATTTAGTATTTAAATAAAGCCACAGTTGAAGGGTCTGCTTTGCACAAGAAACCATTATTCCTTTCTAAAGTAAGAACAAATTAGAAACTGAAAACTTCACTTATCTTAGTAATGTTGTTATTATTCCTTTTCAAAAAATATAAAGTTAACTGGTAAATATTTAAGAGGTAGAACTGGAACTTAAAAATTCAATGCCACAACTGGGATTTGAACCACAGACCTTCCGCTTGCCGGGCGGACGCTCTACCACTGAGCTATTGTGACAAACTGCCAGAATGGCATTAAATTCTCAAGTTAGTTCGTATTTTTTCCTGGTAAACCACAAAGGCAGTCTCACATCAGAGACAATTACCCCAATGGTGACTTACTATTGCAAGTACTTTGTATCCCAGGATTAAATAACCTTCACATGGTAATTATTATTTATTTATGCCAACAAACTTACTGTTGGTGTTTTTAAACACACAAGCCGTGTGTGGGCAAAGTTTAAGAGGTAGAACTGGAACTTAAAAATTCAATGCCACAACTGGGATTTGAACCACAGACCTTTCGCTTGCCGGGCGGACGCTCCACCACTGAGCTATTGTGACAAACTGCCAGAATGGCATTAAATTCTCAAGTTAGTTCGTATTTTTTCCTGGTAAACCACAAAGGCAGTCTCACATCAGAGACAATTACCCCAATGGTGACTTACTATTGCAAGTACTTTGTATCCCAGGATTAAATAACCTTCACATGGTAATTATTATTTATTTATGCCAACAAACTTACTGTTGGTGTACGAGGTAGAACTGGAACTTAAAAATTCAATGTGTAAGTTTGTTGGCATAAATAAATAATAATTACTGTTGGTGTTTTTAAACACACAAGCCGTGTGTGGGCAAAGTTTAAGAGGTAGAACTGGAACTTAAAAATTCAATGCCACAACTGGGATTTGAACCACAGACCAACACCAAACAGTAAGTTTGTTGGCATAAATAAATAATAATTGCCATGTGAAGGTTATTTAATCCTGGGATACAAAGTACTTGCAATAGTAAGTCACCATTGGGGTAATTGTCTCTGATGTGACACTGCCTTTGTGGTTTACCAGGAAAAAATACGAACTAACTTGAGAATTTAATGCCATTCTGGCAGTTTGTCACAATAGCTCAGTGGTAGAGCGTCCGCCCGGCAAGCGGAAGGTCTGTGGTTCAAATCCCAGTTGTGGCATTGAATTTTTAAGTTCCAG
Source organism: Tenodera sinensis (assembly GCA_030765045.1). NCBI lineage: Eukaryota > Metazoa > Arthropoda > Insecta > Mantodea > Mantidae > Tenodera > Tenodera sinensis. Next base: position 72,353,448 of record CM060974.1, on the reverse strand, counting down.
TTCTACCTCTTAAACTTTGCCCACACACGGCTTGTGTGTTTAAAAACACCAACAGTAAGTTTGTTGGCATAAATAAATAATAATAACTGGTAAATATTTTAATGAATGAGAAACAGGATTAAAGTAGATGAACTCTGTTATGTCTCAACTACAAGACAGTGTATTTATCTACAAAATGTCAAAAGAAAATCATTTTATGCCAGTATACTGAGCCAAATGAATTGTTATATTTTCTTCCCTAATGCTAGTATGATTCAACAGTTTTGGTATATTACAAGCAAACTGCTATTACTAGCAAGTCAGTTCTCCTTTTCAAGCGCTCTGTTTGTAGCTGACTTAACCCTTTAAGGCCGAAATAATATTAATTCTTTTATTCACTTTCATTTTTTTATCAGCAACTCATACAGTTTTGTGGAACTCTAATACAAAATAATGAGTCATTATAGTGAACCATTTTGTCACAATGGACCGTGTCCATATGATCACGCTAGGCGCTAGTGTAAGCATTTTACGCCTAGGTGGCCATACTTCACAACAAACGCCAAAGTTAAGGTGCCAACTATATATTACAATGAGGTGCACTTTAAAGGTGAATTATAAATATTAAATGCATGCAGACATATAACATATGATCACATGAGCACAAAACTATGTCGCAAGTCCAAGAATCAAGTCTTTTATAGGGTGTGAAACTCGACAAAACACAGGATACAGAGTCCAACGTTGCATTTTATACACTCTGTGGAAACAGTGCTGGTGTTCTTTGCCAGCGCAGTGTTGTCGATTGCAGGGAGCTACAAGGTGGTTCTTCCCATCAAGACGAATATCATCACTAACACTACACTGTTATTTTAGGATCATCATAATTGTTGAATATTGCATATTTCCTGGATTCTTCTATCATAAATTTAATTATTTCATGGTCAAACATGAGTTCGAAACATTCCACGGGTGTTTTGTTGGATAATGATGAATAATCAGCTTCTGGGAATATACCAACCAAACCTCCATTATCATCCTTAGTCCACACGAAGCTTTTCTTCATATGTTTGCTCTTCTTCTGTGGTGGAGCATTGGCGTTTTCTGAAGTGACATCAACTGCACCACCTACACGCTCATTGTTGGTGAGGACAATTTCTGCTTGGCTATAAAGCTGGCACCCTGTAAGATTATCAATCTCACCACCACCATCCTCTTCACCAGAATCTTCATCAGAGTAGACGTTAGCATCTGGAGGTTCTATAAAATTGCTGTCAACATCTCCTATTGGTTCATCTGATTCTAAAATATCCAAGGCTTCCCGGAGAGTTATATCCCTGTTAAAAACATATGGAAAATTATATTCTGTATACCAAGTTTATAGTTTCCTAAATAATAAGTTTTCTTATGGCAACACAACGTCTAAGCCGTGTAAGGTAACACAACCGTGAAAATGGACTAAGTCATATACTGCATATATATGCGCCTAGCGTGTTCATATGATCACGCTTCACTTTAGAAGGGTCTAAACCAAATATATGCTGTAACCTATTGTTCTGTTTCATAATAACAGGAACACTAATCATGCCGAAGACCTTTAAAAGTATTTATCACATGATCAATGTCTAATTGTAAACAAAATAGGAAACTTACTTGAAGCGCACCGACATCTTGCAGCTGTGACAACAGTAGCGATAACTAAAAGTTGTGCAACGACAATGTTTGTTTTCAGAAGCCGACAATATGAGTAGACAGGGATACCACACCATTCTGTAGCTGATATAAATCACCAGCGATACTCTACAGAAGCAGACGACGCATTGGAACATTGTTAAATGGAAAGCGGTAAACTGTGATCATACGAACACGCGCGGGGTTAAAGGGTTAATACGTGGCTCTTAGTAAATCCTTTAAGAGGAGAGAAATGTTGGATGCTGTTAGTAAATCACCACATACACACGCTCGCACACACTGGCGGCGCTGTGGCCGAGCGGTTAGCGCGGTCGCCTATCACCTAGGCGTCCCGGGTTCGATCCCAGGGACCCGCATGTGGTATTCATGGTGAATGAAGCGGCGTCAGGGCAGGTTTTCTCCGGGTGCTCCGGTTTCCCCCGACCATCTCATTCCACCAGTGCTCCATCTTCATTCCATGTATCATCAGTGTCACCGCCTGCGGTGCGGTAGTAGTAAAAGCGGGCGTTAAACACTACAACAACAACAATGCACACACACACACACACACACACACACAACTCTTTCTGTGCCAAGCTCTTTAATTTAAGCTAACCTAATACATGCCACATAATGAATTTAGTAAGGGGAAGAAGTGATTCCTGTTAGTTGTTTTATTAATACATAAGACCTGTACTGGTCTACAGATAACGTGCTATAAAGTCCATTTTTTGGGAAATGCATGTCAACAACCTTTCGTTCTGAGTTTGTTGCCAGATATATACACACATCAGTGTCAGAAAATGTATTCTTTTTAAGCCCTTAGTCTACAGAGGCTGTGAAGAGAAATATATAGTGCAAAAGATTAAAGGTTATTTACAGTAAAGGATTTAAAAATCCTTTAATATTGATATGTGAGACAGCTAGGGTGACTATATGGGAATGTCCATACTGTCTGTCCTGCTGCAAAACCTGATTCAGTGGTGAAGGAATTATCAGAATCTATTGAAAGTTTTCTGAAGGAAAACACTATACTCGTAATAAACTCTATCCGAATGCACATGTACAGAGGATTATATTTATGCATGAAGCTTCTTATCATATATCATTTTGTATACATTACAAAGTACAGTAAGCACTCTAAGAAAAACAATTATTTAAATAATTTTATAAGACACTGTTTCACAGAGAAAAGACAAAACTATTACTTTTTTCTAGGTGCTTGTATGAGATATTTACTAAATTAGAATATTTTTAGTGAAAAACATTCATGTCTTACAGTATCCTTGCATGTGTCTATGATTTCTGCACTCTTGTGTTATGTATGAGTCTTTCAGTTTTGGATGATGTTCTGTGCACTACTGAGTTACAAAACCTCTTTGAAGTTGTCATTCAATAACTTGCTTCGTTCACAAGATTTAGCCGCTTTCATCGTTAAAATTAATGTCACACACAAATAAGTGTAGCCAAACACACTACATTTTTGCAGCATGGCTGTGCTCTCTGGAAAACCATTTCCTCTTGAGTATCTGAATAAAACTGCAGCAGATTCTATTTTCAAATGTATCCCTGAGTTCAGAGTCACTTTGTAGGTTAATTACTTGTAACTGCAGTTCGTTTCTAGTACGTGGAAATCTGCTTTAGGTGGTTCAGAGAAAACTTGAAAATTCTCTTTCAGTTAGTAATGTATTGAGACTATGTTGTAGTGTTTAACGCCCGCTTTTACTACTACGGCACTGCAGGCAGATTGAGACCATAATGCAAACTTCTCTTGTAATTGTGTTAATACCCCTGTATATTTATTAGTATCCTCTTATTTGGACAACTCTTCCACAGATGTTGAGTTTGCAAAATTAAAGGTGTTTGTAGCATTTAATTGACTGTCACAGTGACAACTTTTACTTAAAAGCTTGGCACAGAAATTATAAAAGGTACCTTCCAGGCTGTTTTGCTGTGGTCTGCTGGAGATCAGTGTTCTAGATGTTTCGCCTATAGCTGCAGTAAACATCCTCAGAGCTACTATCAAAGTCTCCTAGGAGAAGGTGTTTGTGTCTAATGCGTTAATTGTCTGTGTTGCTCTATACTATGTGCATTGTCCACTAATTGGCTCAGGGTGGGTGGAGACTTGGTTATCATTGGGTAGGGCTCTGTCTCGGTTGTGCTGCTGTTCTCTTGTGATTGGCTTGCTCTGCTTTCCTATCTCTTATAATGTTTTTCTGTTTTTGATGACTGGATGCCAGTTGCTGTTTAGTCTTAATGCCTCTTCCTTGTTATTAAAATTGTCAGGCTGCTTATACATTTTGGCAGTCTCTCAGTGTAATGGGGCATGGTGGCATATAGTTGATGCAAGGATGCGCGTATCCTGGGCTTAACTATATGTTCACCAGCTGCCTCAGTGACATGTTCAGGGACCACAGACTTATCTGTTTGGGCCAGACAGTAGCCTCTTTTGTGCTGCGTGAGTCAGGTCTTAATGCTGCACTGAGTAGTTCCAATGTAAACTGAACTGCGACAACAAGGAATACTGTATACCACAGCTGTTCACAGAGCTTCCCGGGAATCTGTGGCTGATCATAGTAAACTGCCTAATTGTCTGAAGGACTTGAAGACCATCTTGATGCTATGGCGCTGTTGTATGTGTTTGATTCAATTGATGACATTATTTTAAGTATGGTAGGAAATCAGTACTCTTGCTTTTGGGTGGTTTGGTTTAGCCTCCGATTAGCAGGTTGAGCCATAGGAGGCCAGCAATCTCTTGTTGCTTCTTACATTGAAGTTGGCCACTTAGAAAGAGCATTACTTTCTAATGGCTATTACTTTCACCATGAATCATTTGTTATGCAATACTTCTAAGACAGTCTGTATAGATGATTAAGTGAAATTGAATGTTTGAATTATTCTGTTACAGAATGGGGACTTCCCTCCAGTAAAATATTCAAGGTAAGACTTGACTCTTCAATTATCAGCTTTCTGCTTCTTGTGTTATGTTTACTTTTAATTCTTATATAACCATCCCCTTGATATTGTAGAAGATGTCTCATGATCTTGAACTGATAAAAATGAGAATATAATAATGAGTATGTCAAACACCATGCTGAAATTTGTTGTATGATTGAATCCACATATACTATGGTGGTTTTTATACCCTTATATAAGGGTGAATCAAATACATACCAGATTTTTACTCTCTGTGCTACATATCAAGGGGATGTTTTATATTCCACACACACATTCAATGTTAAGACTTCAGTGAGAATATGTTTTGAAGTCCCACGAATGCAAGTTATGTTTTACAAAACAAGTTGATAGAAAGAGAATGAGAGAGCAAGCAAGCATAGCTTGGAAATCAAATTCTGATACATATCAAATTTTATATCAAGGTTTACCACCAAGCAGATATGAAGTACACTGATTTTCAAGAAAATTCTCACTCCCCAAACTGCCACATACACAGAACATTTTTATTCTCTTTTGCCCTTAATGGTTTAATTAAAATGCCAATGGTTTAACATGTGTTGAGTGTATAGAATGATTGTGATTACATTTGTTTGTGGACTGCTGACAATGAGAGTAAGTAGCTCCAGAACTCAGTCAAGAAACATAAGTGCTCTATCTCTTAGTTAACATTTGCATACATTTTAACTCACTCACTGTTACTTGTTTATTCAATTATAAGCCAGTCTTTTTATTAAGAAGATATAAATATTTGATCATAAAAGATGGACAAAATCCTACAAAAGTTGAAATTCAACTCGGAACACAATTTATGTCAATTCTCTATGTGATTTTAATGATTTTAAATACATTCTTTATTACTGGTTTCAATGTTTGCTTCTTGAAATATGTGAAGAATATTTAATTTCAATTACAGCATATAGCAATCCACTTTTGAAGATTTTACTATTATTTCAGAATCCTGTGGTCTTTATTTCCCTACAACAGAATATATATAGAATACTTCTACTAGGATTTGCTGGATTAACTTAAAGTAAATAGGAAAATAAGCAGTTTAGTATTAGCCATCAGAACAGAGACACAAATATAGAATAGTAGCTATGGAAAGTAATGTGAATCTTACATTTAAGATTGCTTTTATATTTTACTTCTCAACCACATAGTAGGTACAGAAGGTACTGCATTCCACCCAAACATTTTATGCTGATATTTCATTGAAAATGCTCGTTTTGAGGCTCGCTGAATAAACAAGATCTTTTTACAAAAAGATGGATGTGCCTGTGAACAGCATAGCAGAAAAATTAAGCATCTGTTAAATAGTACTCCTTGTGTTTAACTTGGGCCCAAATGACGGGCTTTGAAGCTCCACTCACCGTATTTAGCCTCAGCACACTCCGAAGGTGCGACACAAAATAAATCCAAGAATTGCACCCCTTCTGCCAAAGCTATCATTTACATAAAAAAAAAGGTTTGTATATATTTCTGTTTTCTCAGATATTATTGTTGAGTTTCCTTTGCGACAAAGGACAGAAATCACCGGTTACTCTTATGTTACTTTATTATCTTCTAAAATTTTACCACAAATACAGTTTTCTTCTCATTGTTAACACAGTCCACAAGCCTAGTCCGCAGAACCACCTCTGCAAGACCGCCGTGAGATTCTCTTGGCAAATTATGGTTGTGCACTTAGATGTATGCCTAAGCACCCAACGTTCACTTCTTTTTTCACCACCACGCTAAGAGAACAATATAGGAATAGCACCCTTAGTCCTAAGCCTGCGGGGTTCCGTTTCCAAGACCTCCTAGTGAAGCTTAGAGTGGAACTGCCTATGATGTTCGCCAAGGGCGAGAGGATTTACCCCCCTTGGCTGTCTGGCACGCCCCATGTAGATCTTGGGATGATCGTACACCAGAAGTCCACGATGCCTATTTCAAGTATCCCCACGTGTTTCTTAGAATTTTTGTCAGGCTACACTGACCGTCGATATATTTACACCGATGGGTCAAAGGGCTCCAACAGTGTTGGATGTGCTTATGTTTATGGAACCGAACCATATACATTCGGTTTTCCAAATAGCACTTCTAGTTTTACTGCAGAGCTTTATGCAATTTATCAAGCCGTTTTGTATGTTCACCGTCGTAAATTAGGTGACTGCCTGATTTTGAGCGATTCCCTTAGTGCACTGCAGAGCCTTTGTCAGTTGTACAACCCCCACCCTATTGTACAACGTATCCAGGATGCCCTTCATGTTTTACACGCTTCTGGCGTTTACGTGCTGTGTGCATGGATTCCTGGTCACGTAGGTTTGCCGGGGAATGAAATGGCAGATTTAGCAGCAAAGACGGCAACTACAGAACCCAGTATTACCATCTCACATGTTACTTCGCAAGACTTTAGGCTTGAAGTGCGGAGAGCGGTGCTGTCGTCCTGGCACGTCGAGTGGTCAGCTCTCCGCGGTAATAAGCTTAGAGAAGTGAAAGAACTTCCGATAAACTGGGTAACTTCCTGTCGCACATCTCGTCGTGAGGAGGTTAGCTTGGCTCGATTAACAATAGGGCACTGCAATTTTTCACATGGTTACCTATTTAAAAGGGGCCCTGTGCCTCTATGTCCGCTGTGTGACAACCTTTTGTCAGTTCGCCACCTGCTGCTAGAGTGTTGCTCTCTAGCGCACCTTCGGGATTCTCTGCAGCTGCCTGCCAGACTTGCAGAGGTCCTAGCGGATGACAAAACAGCGGTTGATAGAGTTTTTAAATTTTTAGTGGAGTGCAATATCAATTTGAGGATTTAAAATTTTTTAATTATCTGTTTCTGCTTTTGGACATATTTATCACCTTGTTTCATATCTGGCTATTGCCACTGCTTTCTACCTTTGTATATTTTTCTTGTTGCTAGTATTTTTATTTTTTTGAGTGAAATTTATATCTGGCTATTGCCATGAATCTTTTAAGGGCACTGATGACCTAGAAGTTGAGCGCCCTTAAACCAGATCAAATCAAACAGTCCACAAGCTTTTGGGCCATAACATCATAACTCAAAACTTTCCCTTCTCGTAACCTTTCTCAGTCCTTTTGGTGTCTTTCTTCACTTCCTCTGTCTCATGCCACAATTGCCATGTAACAAACAGCTGCGATGCTCATTGAATCTTCTCATGATGACACAGGCATAACTGTCTCACACGCACTGACATACTGACCGAACCGTGTCCGTAACTCAGCTCCAAAGCTCACACATCTCATGTCATATACTGGGTATGACATCACATGGATCTTTCTCTACTTTATGGCAGTGGAAATGACTCAACTAGAAGTCTCGAGAACATTCTCAATACCCCTTTTGTTTCTGACATCTCAATTGTTAAGTCGTGTACACACAGGAGTTGCACTGCTCAGCCTCTCAGCCTTGCCTTGACAGCATGGCACAAGGCACAAAGCAGTTGGATCCCATCCATCCTTTGCTGAGTGCCAAGTCCAATGTTACATGTCACATGATCACTCTGTTAAAGAATTGGACTATTTTTTAGGCTTGTTGTATTCTACTATTTACATTATGCCTATAAAGAAATATGGAATAAGAGCATTTCCACACATGTTTATCTCAATGAACATGAAGTAAAATAATTAGGATTTGAGAGAATGTCTGGAACAAGAGTGAGTAGAGAAAATCACGTGAGTGCAACACTTTTTTTTGTGCAGAACTTCTAAAAAGATACAACAAGAGTAAATCACATTTGTGCACAGTCTTCTGATTTCAAACTACACTTTCTAAAATTAATTGGCATATTCTTGTTTGTTCCTCACAGATCGAAGAATATTAAAGATATTTCCCTCCTATTGTTCCACATATTCTGTGTCCTATATCCTATTCTGTTCCTTATTGTCCAAAAGCTCTCTAGTTTACATATATTTATGCTCTTATCCCGTTTAGACTGTATCTATCTCATTTGACTAGTAGTTGATTTCTCTTGGTTTATACGCAATCTTATTATGTCCTTGGTTCCTCTTTTTGTGCATCAATTCCAATATTCCATAACAATTTCTGTTACTACTCTGTTTATACCTGTTCATCTCTTTCTATCATTGTCACTCCCTTCATTGTTGGTTTTGTTAATCCTGGTACTTTGTTACAAAACAATCCAGAATCTCTTTATTTTCCTGCTTGCTTGTGTTATCTCCCAAATTGTTATTACCTTTCTCACTGTTGATTCCACTATTGCTTCACAAATTCTCTAACCAGTTTGCCATTTTTGGTACTGTGTACCTAGGTACCTTAACCCCATCGTAACTACCATCCCTTTCGACACTACTTATTTAGTGATTGCTTTCCATAACCCAATGCTGCTCATTTGTACTCCTCAGTAGTCAAATTCTTGCACTATCTCTACTCTCTTATCATTTAAATGCCTTTGCTCATATTTCCTAAGTTTGTTTTTCTTTTTTTCAATACTAGCATGTCTTATCCTCTATATTCTTATTTTCCATGCTGTGCAGGCTTTATTCTCTTGATAGCTTTTTATAGACCTATTACAGCTTTTACTCCATCTATAGATTATCAACATGTTGTAAACCAGGTGTTCCTCTGTTCATTGTAGTGGAGCAATGCTCATATTTTCTCTGCCATTTTCTAAAATGTCATCTGTAAATATGTTCTGATGTGATTCTGGCATTTGACAGCATCGTTAAACAACTGTAAATATGTTCAAGTAAACGATGGCGAGCTTATACCTCTGATTTTCTTTTTATTGTAACAAAATGTTATTCCATAAATTCCTTAAACCATCTTTATAATCCTTTTGCCTAGCCTCTCGCCATATAATTTGAACATTAATGCTTCCCTATTTATGCAATAAAGTCTCCTAAAAGCCCATGAAAAGCATTTGTATCGTTGCTCCTATTTAGCACAAGGGGATAAAAGACAAAAATCCATTCCAGTCGTTAGTAAAGTCTACAGTCTTTCGGGCTATTTCAACTCACAATGGTACTTCTCATAACTTTGCTCTCTCCTTTCAGTGTCTTTCCTTACTGCCTCTGTCTCTCATACCCCAATTACAACATTACATTAATTCATGACACTCAATGTTTTTTCAACACACTGTCATAGCTTTCATGACGACACACTGACCAACTCATGTATATAGCTGTAACTCAAACTCACTATTCTGTTTTTTCTCTGGCCTCCTTATATGCTGTGGATGATGTCACATAGACCTTTCTCGATTCCTCACACACACACACGCCAGAAAGGGCTCAGGTAGAAGTCTCGAGATGTTTCCAAGAACCCCTCCATTTCTACTGCCTCATTGTTAGTCACATACAACAGAATTGTTATTTCCTTTCTTTGTTGTTGATTTGAAATTCATGCACTGTATACATTTTAGAAGTGTTTTTGTTATTTATTCTTTTGTGATGTCATAGAAATATTTAAATTCTGTTATGAGAACCCTTCAATACAAAATATATGCTGATGGCTTGTTAAGCCCAATTTGTTATAAATATATTTCCTTGCCAAGTGTACTCAAAATGCTAATTGCTTGCAAAACTAGTTTCAATTGCTGCTATTAAAACTATTCCGGAAGCTGTAAATCTCCATGCATGTAACAAATATTGCTTGTGTGGCCAGATACATCAGTCTCTTATTAACACCAATGTTTTTCTTTTAGTCTATTTAATGATATGTGAAATAGTAAAGTTATTTCAGTACGACTGAATATTCTTGCTTGCATAAGAATTTGCAACTATACTTGTCACTTATTGTTGACCACATATCCATTGTTAGTAGAAAGAGATTATGTTTTCAGATTTAGTCCTTTAATTATTGTACTTAGGTAATAATGCCAAATCCTCCAACATTCCAGATTATGTACAGAAGGAGTTTCCAGTGTTGTCACTGATAAATCACCACTAATTGCTGCTGAAGTCTCAGGAAGAGACACAGGCTTCTATCCTGGAAAAGATAATCCTGAATATGAACATCCGAAAAGTAATGTCACAGGAATGCCAAGTACAGTAAAACACGTTCTCTCAGAACAATCTGGTAAATGTGTAATTTGTGATACAAGCATTACTGGGTTGTCACATTTGAAAATACATAATTTGACTCATGAAGGTAAGAAGCCACATCAATGTAAAACCTCTGATAAGAGCTTTACACAGTTGTCACATTTGAAAACACATAATTTGATTCATAAAGGTAAGAAGACACACAAATGTAAAATTTGCGATAAGAGCTTTACTCGCTTGTCAAATTTGAAAATACATTATTTGTTTCATGAAGGTAAGAAGCCACACCAATGTAAAGCTTGTGATAAGAGCTTTACTCAGTTGTCACATTTGAAAATACATAATTGGATTCATGAAGGTAAGAAGCCACATCAATGTAAAACCTGTGATAAGAGCTTTACACAATTGTCTCATTTGAAAAGACATTATTTGATTCATGACGGCAAGAAGCTACACCAATGTAAAACCTGTGATAAGCGCTTTACTCAGTCATCAGATTTGAAGAAATATTATTTGATTCATGAACATAAGAAGCCAAACCAGTGCAAAATTTGTGATAAGAGCTTTACGCAGTTGTCATATTTGAAAACACATAATTTGATTCATGAAGGTAAGAAGCCACATAAATGTAAAACTTGTGATAAGAGCTTTACTCAGGTTTCAGGTTTGAAAAGACATCATTTTATTCATGAAGGTAAAAAACCACACCAGTGTAAAACTTTTGATAAGAGCTTTACTCAGTTGTCAAGTTTGAGAAACCACCATTTGATTCATGAAGGTAAAAAGCCACACCGGTGCAAAACTTTTGACAAGAGCTTCACTGAGTTATCACATTTGAAAATACATTATTTTGTGCACAAGAGTAAGAAGTAGTGTTGGATGAAGCATATTACTTTACTAGAAGTAGTTCCTCTCAGCAGTCTGAGAAGACATTTAGGAGACATTTCCTTTTCCACACAGAGGAGGTGGATATGGTTCTTTATGGAAGTATCTTGCGGTATTGTGCAAGGTTAGCATGTCTGCCTCTCATTCAAAAGGTCCAGAATTTTAATTTCAGTAAGGGTACCTTACCTATATATGGTTTATCCCTGGTTTTCCTTTTTCCTACAAAGAGAATGTTGGATAACTACAAGCTGTATACCATGGATTCATCTCAGCATAATTTCACCTGTTCTTTGGTAAGCTTTGGTAAAGCTCAAACCTATTTATTAGTCTTGTTCTTGTTCAGAGATCTAATTTATACACTTATCGAAAATAGCAGTTTCCGTTGGTTTAAAACATAAAGTTCTCTTGGATGAGTTCAGGGTAAAACAATTTTTGTGAACTGTGTCGGCAATCGATACAATTAGTTTTATAAATCATTTTTAGTTTGTTCTTTTTAGAAATAATCATTGCTTATAATGTCACTTTGCAAGAATGCTGCTGTGTAAAAATCCTAAATTCCCTGTGGAATTGTTTTTCTTTCTAAAGTGGTAGGAAAAAAGACGATTAAAAGCTTTAGACATAGTGAAATGTTTTCTCACCAATTTGGCTAAGGAAAACTAAATGCAAAGCTTCTCTGGCCATTTCATATAAAGGAGAAAGTGACTTAAATATGAGTGGGCATATTCTCAGGAAGCATCCAATAGTATTGTGACCTTGTCCAATTTTCACTCTGGTTCCATTTGGTTAGACCACGTCACTTCTTTGTATGACATTCACTCATATGGGTGGAGTTACACAATGAAATCTGCCCATGGTTCTTCCAGATGGTTTATTCTTTGGGGAGTGAATTCAACATGCTTCCAGTCTCTAGCATTGTCACAAACTTGCTCATAAAACAATGCTTTTTGCATTACCCACTTCCTGACTCACTCATGTCGACACCAACATACTTGCTGACTGATCTTAAATATCTCAAGACTTACTTTGACAGACTGCAAGGCTGATACTCGGTTCGAAATTAAGTGATTGGTGATACATATTTATCTATATTACAAATCCTTAACATCAGGCCCAACTACTGCATTTCTCTCTCAGTTCTATGTGTCTATCCTACTCATGTAATTTTCTGCTGCCTTCAAGATATAATTCTCCTTTAAAGTAAGTCCTAACTAGGGAAGAAGAGCTGCCTAGAGGATTCTCAGGTAAATCTACTCAGTACGCTATTTAAGGCTGTTTTACATGCTTAATTCACTTCTTTCCATTCATGCTATAAGCCTAAGCATGTAGGATCTTCCCTGTTTAAACTTAAAACCAAGAAGCATTACAGGCACACAACACCAAACCGAAAGTAAATGAATGCCAGTTTAGAATAGTAGAATGATTCCTTTATACTTCCAAAAAAGAGATGGGTTTGGAACAGTATTTTACATCAGCTATCTGAAATATTCTGAGTGTGAAAATAGAGACAATGACTTCACTTGCATAATAATCAACAAGAAGCAAAATTGCCAATGATCTATTGTTTAATTATGGAAGATAAATATAGAGTTGTGAAAGGGATTGTGTTCTATATGTGATGCCCATAAATAAAACTGTTTTCCAAATAGAGCTGATCTGAATCAACTATTTTTTGTGAGATTAAATAGCGATATAGACTTTATACGATCATTAGTTGTGTTTGGTTGTTACTCATTTACGACAAATTTTGCCATTGGGTAGTAAGGGGTAGTGATGCGCCTCCTATAGCCTCTCCTACCCAATTCTCATCCTCATCCTCCCGTGGTGCACCCTGCTTTTAACAGATGAGGCTCTGGGGACCGAATCACAGCGGTATAACTGTTTCATCTAAAATGGAGGAAATGTCATTTACACATGTGCTGGCCTATCACAGCACAACAGCGTCCCTCAGAGGCACATGAGGGGAAGGTCGGTGGATCTAAATACCACCTATTTAGTCCTCCCGGCTAGGTCCGATGGACCCGTTGACCAATGATAGGTGTGGTCCTCCTTGCAAAATGGGGGTTTAAGTCGGGTGATGTAACTGCCACATTGTAAAACTGGTGTCCATTAAGAAAACAGTTACATGAAAGCCACATACATGAATATGAGTCCTAAAGATAAATATTCCGGAGTTAAAACTGTCCCCCAATCGGATCTCCGGGTGGGGACATCTTTAGGCAAATTTCATCACAACAATTCCAATACTTTAAAAATTCTACAATGGAATGCAGGAGGCATGTCCCAACCTAAAAAACAAGAGCTAATGAAAATATTAAAAGACCAAGATATAGATGTCTTCACAGTACAAGAAGCCAATATATCAGAAGAACAGGAAATATACTTTGAAATGGATCAGTACACTAGACATACTTCCAAAGGCTCGTCAAATAGCAAGTGTTATTCTTACACGAATTAAAAGAAATATGAAAGCTACTATCCAAATCCAAAAAACAATGGAAGAACAAGATAAATCAGAAATGGTTAAAATTGAAGTATGGAAAAGTAACTACCACTGTAGAATTTACAGTATCTACAATACACTAGATCTAAATTCTATTCCCATAGAACCCAAAAGTATTTTAATAGGTGATTTTAATGCACACTCCCCTAGGTGGGGCTACAGAGATATAAATTCAGCAGAAAGAGTCAAAGAAGACCTATTAAGCTCATCAACAATGGAATTAATATTTAATCCAAATGATCCACACACTTACCTTTATTATAATGGTTCAGGTAGAAATCCTGATCTTCTGATGGTGTCATCTGACATAATTGACAATACAAAAAGAGAAATAATAGAAGACCCAGGTTCAGGCCACAGAATCACCATAAACTCCATTAGAGGTCTAATAAATAAAAGTAACAAACCAAAAATTAAAACTTTTTGGAATTTTAAAAAAGCAGATTGGTCCAGTTTCCATAATGAGATAGAAGGGAAGTGTAATATACTGTTAGAATCAGAGTTCAAGTCAACAGATGAAATGAATAAAAAAATTTGTGAAATATTGACAGCAGCGAAAACATATCCCCAAAGGAAAGTTAAAGAAATATAGCTACCTTTGGTCTCCATCTTTATCTAAGTTAAAACACGAAAGAAATATAGCAAGAGTCAAAGCCGAAAGAACCAAGTGTCCAGATGATGTACAAAACTGGAGAAGAAAAGCAGCCATTTTTAAGAAAGAATTAATTACAGCAAAGAGGGCCAGTTTCACAAATTTTGTAGAACATGTGGACTATAGGAAAGATGGAAATAAAATATACAAATTCCTTAATAAAACAAAATTATCAAAAAATACAACTGAACCATTACAATATAATAACAAAAGCTTAACTACAGATAGGGAAATAGCAGAATCCCTTAACAAGTTTTATGCTCAGTCACAAAGAATACCCCAAGCGTATAAAACACAAGATAAGGCTATCCAAAAAACTATCAGAGAAACTAATAAGCTAAAAGGTATACGAAATGATATTTTTATTCAGGATTTTAACGAAATAGAACTGGATTTAGCAATAGAACAATTACAGAACAAAAAATTCCCAGGACCTGACAAGATCCACCCAGAGTTTATTAAACACCTTGGGAGGAAAGGAAAAGAAATCCTACTTAAACTGTATAACACGTGTTGGAGAATGACTGTACTTTCCGACTGGAAAAAAGCCATTATCATCCCGATTTTAAAGAAAAACAAACCTTCAAACAATATTAATAGTTTCAGACCAATATCTTTGACCAGTGTTATTGCAAAAGTGATGGAAAGAAGGGTGGGCTCTAGACTTAACTGGTTCCTAGAATATTACAACTTAATTAATAGTTCACAGACCGGCTTCAGACAGAATTATAGTACAAGTGAAAATGTACTCCTACTAAGCCAAGACATCAAGGAAGCTTTGAATAGAAAGGAGGATACCTTAGCAGTATTCATTGATTTTAAATCAGCATATGACCCAGTCTGGAGAAACAAATTAATTGAGAAGTTGCAATCAATAGGTGTTAAAACAACATGCTTAAATGGATAACTCAGTTTATTTCACAAAGATTTTGTGCCACAAAATATAATACATACATTTCCAAATATAAACAAACACACCGAGGACTTCCACAAGGTGTTGTTCTGAGCACAACACTCTTTATATATATATATATATATATATATATATATATATATATATATATATATATATATATATATATATATATAAATGACCTTCCATCAATAATAAAAACTTTAGAAACCAAAATTGCTTTATTTGCTGACGATGTAGCCATTTGGACTTCAGGCTCTCCAAAAAAAACCTGAATTAATTAAAGACAGAACAGAAACAGCCCTAAACAAAGTACATGAATGGAGCTCCAAAAACCTCATGACTATCAATGTGGAAAAAACAAATTATGAATTATTTACATTAAAATACCAACCAGTTAATATTAACATAAATTATAATAGCAAACCACTCAAAGCAGTTGATGATGCCAAATACTTAGGCATCACTTTCGACAGAAAGCTAACTTGGAAAAAACATATAACAAACATCTCAGAAAAGGTTGAAAAGAAACTGCAAATCCTGAAAAGGTTAGCTTGTGCTAAATGGGGCTGCTCAAGGAGAGTCCTTAACACAACATACAAAATGTATGTTAAACCAAACCTCTTGTACTGTTCTGAAGCTTTAATAACAGCAGCAAATGCTAACATCAATAAACTTGAACAAACACAAAATCAGGCTCTTCGGCTAATCACTGGAGCAGTTAAATCCACACCTATTGATGCCATGCTTGCCTTAACACAGACCCCATCAATAACAACAAAAATAGAAGAACAAGCATTGCTCCAACACGAGAAAATGTTACGACTGCCAAACTCTAAATGGACAGAAGAGAACCTCCCCCTTCAATCCTTAAAACTCATAGTAGTTTCCTAGAAAAGGTAACACAGATTAAATCCAAATTGAACATTCCTAAGACCAGAGAAAATCTTCTTATAAGAGAAAATCCATTGGAATTATTACAACCTACCTTCAGTTTGGAATTAATAGAGGAAATAAGTAAATCAGACACACCAAAAGAAATACAAAAACTTCTAGCTCTGGAAACAATCAATACCAGGTATCCTACAGAAGAATGGCTGCACATATATACTGATGGATCCTCCAAGGAAAACCTTACTGGAGCTGGAGTTACGTGTTCACATTTTTCCTTTTATCATTCTGTTGGCAGAGACACAACAAATTATGATGGAGAAATAGAGGCTATACACATTGCTCTCCGACAATTATTAAATCTTCCCATAAATAAATTTAACAAGGCAGTAATTCTTTCAGATTCTAAAGCTGCAATTCAGGGAATATGTTCAAATACTACAAAGAAGTCAACAAAAATTAGAGAATGCTACAAAATGTTAACACAGCTCCAAAAAGTTAATAAGACTGTTCATCTTCAATGGATTCCAGCACACTGTGGAGTCATGGGGAATGAGGCTGCAGACTCACTTGCAAAGAAAGGCACAACAATAAAACAAAAATCTAAATTCAATTTCTCATATTCCTCAATAAAACGCTTGATCATTAAAAAAGTTTCTCATTCATACCTACAAGAAATAGAAACAAATGCCAAAGATAAAAAATGGATTACACTACTTTCCAACCCAGATATAATCCCCCAGAGACCAAGGAAAACAGCGGTTGCAGCCTCCCGACTATTGACAAATCACGACTGCTTAGCAAGTCATCTCTACAGAATAGGTATCTCATCCTCACCAATATGTGTCCTGTGTAACGATCCAGCAGAAATGAACGAAGACTACTTGAAGACCTGTGAAGCATTAAGATCAGAAGAAACTACAGTTCAAAAGTATTGGAAAGCACGAATGCTAATGGCTTCATTGCCAGATGCAAGGCACTAGAAAACAACAACAACTTCACTTGCATAATAATCAACAACCAAGAAGCAAAATGGCCAATGATCTATTGTTTAGTTATGGAAGATAAATATAGACTTGTGAAAGGGATTGTGTCCTATATGTGATGCCCATAAATAAAACTGTTTTCCAAATAGAGCTGATTTGAATCAACTATTTGTTGTGAGATTAAATAGCGATATAGACTTTATACGATCATTAGTTGTGTTTGGTTGTTACTTATTTACGACAAATTTTGCCATTGTGTAGTGACGATTCTGTAAAATGAATTATTTGACGACTGGCTATTTCAGTGTGTGTAAATAAAGTGCTGAAGACACTTTCAAAATTGATCCTCATAATTATAATACATCTTTACTGCCCTTAAGATTAAGGTATAGGAATTCTGAAGCTCTCTATCTGATGCTCAGTTGATAGGGTAAAAAGACACCTAGACATCTACATGCTCCAACGAAATTCTTTTTATAGGAGTAAACCTCTAAAGGAGTATGTGTTCCCTTGCAATGACTCCAGCTCCTTTGGTTATCACTGAAAGTCTGCATAATTAAGGATACCCATCTGTGAAATTTTGAAAATCTACAGTTTTCATTGGGTTAATTTGAAATTTTAACACAAAAATCACTGTATAGTGAGGAGTAACTGTGCTAAATTTCATACATTTAGTCAGATTAGTTCCTAACATATCAATATTTTATTATATTTTTTTAAATATTTGTATAAATGGTTTCCCATGATGCAATTTTGATTTGAAAAACGTAATAATTTTCAGTTATGTCCTGTAATAGAATGCTAGAAAATTTATGAGATAATTTTTTAATCTTGTTATTAGTTTGGATAAAAATAAAGTTTAAAGTTTAAATTCATAAATTTTTTCATTTAAATTTCAAAACGTAAACTTTAATATTTAATTACTGAGCAGTTATTCACATTATGAAAAAATTATCTCATCATTTCTTTTTAATGTTATTTCTAAGCAGATACACCAAATTACATGCGTAAGTACTGAAAATTGCATCGTGTGGAGCATTTTAAAGAGCAAATAGTGTTAAAAATAAAAACATGGAAAAACTAAGTTTGAAGTCATAGCAAGGATAATGGAACTGTATGAATTTAAATGGACATGACCACTTATAAGCAATCAGTTAGGCGGCCACGTGACATAGTTAAAAAGGCCGTAAGGCGATAAAAAGCATATCAAAATAAAGCAGAAGATTTAAAGTATTTGATAAAATAAAAATCCATTTTTGACAATTTTTGAAAATTTTAGCCTTTTTACACAGATGGGTATCCTTAATACCTCAATATTACTGATATTTTTTTCTGTAAAGAATGTGTGAATTGCCCTTTATGTGATTCACTACTATGTTCTTTTGTCTGCCAAGGAAACCTTAAAGGATGGACAAACTTACCACAGGAGTAATGTACAAATCAATGTAATATACATTTTCTGTAAAATGATGCTTTTCACAAACTAGACTATGTGCATTATATTTCATATCTTTCGTTGTTAGTACATTTATTGACTGCATGCTCCATTACCCAAACTGCATATTGAACTAACTCACACACATTCGTTTGCTCAATATTGGTAATGTATATTAATAGTTTGTTTCTATACTTTTATTAGTACAATTCTGTTTAAAATGCTTTGCCCACATGCTCTTACTATCCTTTTCAGAAAAACTTCTCCCTGTGTTTTGTTGTATACTCCAACTTCCATATTGAAATATACCATGGCAAATATCTAACGGATATGCTTTAACGATATGCATCTGTGAAATTAGCCCAAAATCTGTCAAAAATCACAAAAACTGCTTTTGGTGTTATTAAATACTATGATTCTTCTAGTTTTGGTTTCTGTGCTTTTTATACTCCTACGGCGGCCCTTTAAACCATGTCACGTAGTCATTTAAAGGCCTCCCTGCCGGTGGACGTAGCCACTAAAATCGAACATTTTGAGCGTGGCTTGGTGCTTTTCAGTTTTCTTGTTTGAATTTCGCGGAATAATGTAAGACAGGGCAGTTTATTTATCGCAACGTGTGTTGGCTGCATTTCAAAACATTTGACAGTCGGTTTGCGCTTTGTTTCCCTCCTAAATGTTTGTTTTGATGTTATAGATGAAGGAAACAAAAGTGTTTAGAGGCGAAGTTCTTGTGTTTTTGTGAAGAGCAGTGTGTAACACTTCTCGTGTGCAATATCTGCATTACAGTTATACTTGAGCCGTGTCAGTGTATTTTGTAGCATTTTAAATTCATTCGTAGTGCACATAAAATTCGTAGGTTAGCTTACACCAAGTTTAGGTTATTGTTTTGTGTTAGTGAAGCTTTGTAGAGGAAAGAGCGATTCAAGAGATACGGGTTAAAGAGAAGGTGCCCTTCTCAGAAGCCCGGAAGATCTTGCGTCTACGCCAACCCTCTGTTCCCAGATCTGGAACCTATAGCTCTGTTGCAGCTAAAGCGGTAGTGAGCAGAGAGATCGCAACGCAGACCAGCGATTTCAATGGGGCTACAATTTCTGAAAATACACTTGTTGCCCGTAGCTCTATTCCAAAGCCCTCAACATCGGCACGCGCATCTGCGTCAACGTCTACAAAGTCCGTAAGTGCAAAGAACATCAGCGTTACATCACCATCACAAGCATCAAGATCAACACAAGAAAGAAGCAAGCCCGTAAGATATGATGCCTCACCGATCAAGTTCAAGAAGACTTACACAAGAAACGACTTCCTCAAGGAAAATGGTACGTCCGATCCCAGTACTTCGAAGGGATGTAAGAGTCCCCGAACTTCTCCTCGAAGATCTCGAAAATCCTCTTCTGGAGAATCTTCAGAGGTGGACTCAGACCGGCGTCTTTCATCTTCGCCGGTCCCCATTAGCAACCGGTTCGAGACACTCGAACCCAAGTTTGCTATGGGAAAACGCACGTCCTCGGCAGAGGACATGAATATAGACCAATTTGCCCACACTGGGAGACCCCCAGTGGAAAAGAGGCGCGAAAAAGCGTCCGAAAAGAACGTCAGCCCAAGAGAGAAGAAAAGGGCTAAATTAGTTCGACAACCGCCTACTCCAAAGTAATGAAGATTACCTTGGAATTACCTATCCCATACACAATGTAATATGGCTATCCTACAATGGAACTTACGTGGTATATGAAGCCAACGTCCAGAAGTTGAGCTTTTGCTTAAAGAAAACGAACCTCTGGTCGCATGTTTGCAAGAGACTAAGCTACTTCCTCAAGACTCTTTCCAACTAAGGCGATACACCCCAGTACGGTGTGGTCACACCAGAAGAGGGTGTACCGGCACATGGCGGCGCTATGATACTTGTCAGAGATGACGTATATATGCAAACTCTACCTTTGCACTCTGATATACAATCAGTTGCTGTACAGATTAAACTGCCAAACATCAATTTCACCATCTGTAATCTATATCTGCCTCCGTCTCATGACTTCTCGCACATTGAGTTAGAAGATCTAGTTTCCCAGTTACCAACACCGTTCCTGTTGGTGGGAGACTTCAATGCGCACCGCCCACTGTGGGGTTCAAGTCGCGCTTGTGCGAGAGGTACACTCATTTCCGATTTCTTAGACAGTCACAACCTGGCTCCCCTCAACACTGGAGAGCCTACATTCATTTCTGACACTTATAGCAGTTTCTCACACATTGATCTTTCAGTTTGTTCACCTCAATTGGCAGTCTCCTTACAATAGAATGTCATCTCTGATCTACACTCTAGTGACCACTTCCCATGCCTTATTAGTCTCCTGACGCAACCTACATGTTCCCCACGTATGCCCAGATGGCGTGTGGACCATGCCAATTGGAACCTTTACACCCAGCTGGCTCGTACGACGAGCACGACTCAGTGAATAATTTGGCGCAGCATCTCACGGAGACGATTCTCTCTGCTGCTGAACAATCGATTCCACGGTCGACTACACACCCCCGTCGATTTCCCGTTCCCTGGTGGACGGAAGAATGTTGGAATGCCATTCGTGCTCGAAGGCATGCACTTAGGGTTTTCCAACGTCACCCTACTTTGGGAAACCTAATCGAATACAAGAAAATACGCGCCAGGTCCAGACAAGTCATTAAGGATAGCAAAAAGTCATCTTGGAGCAAATTTGTAGCTTCATTTAACCGACACACACCTTCCTCGGTTGTGTGGGATAGATTAAGGCATGTTGCAGCTAAAACGACCCAAATACCAATAGTGGGACTAAAACAGCCATAGGAGCTGTTGTTGATTCATTTGAAGTGGCCAATACCTTTGGCAGTGCTTTCGCACAAGTGTCTAGCTCGGAAAACTACTCCCCTGAGTTCCTTCCAATTAAAACTCAGGTAGAATCTCAAGGCTTCTCGTTTCGTTCTAGAAACGTAGAAGATTACAATCGCCTTTTCACCATGGCGGAGCTGGAGCATTCCCTGAAATCTTCGCGATGTTCAGCACCAGGACCGGACGGTATTTATGTACAAATGTTACAATAGCTCTCTCCTGAAGGTAAGGCATTCCTGCTCGAGGTCTATAATCGTGTTTGGGTTGACAGTATACTCCCAGAAAATTGGCGGGAGGCCACCGTTATTCCCATCTTGAAGGCTGGGAAGGACCGTCATCTTCCCTCCAGATATCGTCCTATTTCCCTCACCAGTTGCGTTTGCAAGGTGATGGAACGCATGATCAATGGACGATTGGTATGGTGGTTAGAAAGTCGTAACCTACTGACTAACATCCAGTGTGGTTTTCGACGACGCCGCTCAACTGTTGACCATCTTGTGTCAATATCGACACAGATAATGGACGGCTTTATGAAGAACTGTCAAACCGTTGGCATATTTTTCGATCTTGAGAAGGCTCATGATACGTGCTGGCGAGCAGGGATTCTACGTTTCCTGTATGCCTGGAACATACGTGGACGCCTACCACTTTTCATTCAGGAGTTCATGAAGGACCGCTTTTTCCGAGTAAGGGTCGGCTCGGTTTTTTCTAATTCTTTTGTTCAGGAGGAGGGAGTACCTCAGGGTTCGGTGCTAAGTGTCACGCTCTTTGCTATAGCAATTAACTCCATCTGGAAATGTGTTCCACCTGGAGTTTCGTCATGCCTATTTGTAGACGACTTCGCTGTCTATTGCACTTCTCAGCGCACAGCGTTCTTACAACGGCGCCTGCAGCACTGTTTGGACAACCTTAGAGAATGGAGCGTGAAAAACGGCTTCCGTTTCTCAACTGAGAAGTCAATCTGCGTTCATTTCTGGCGTCGTAGGAGACGATTACCACCTTCTCTCCGCTTCGGTCAAGATTTACTTCCCTTCGCAGAAGAGGCCCGCTTCCTGGGTTTGATCCTGGACAGGAAGCTTAGTTGGTCGTCGCATATTGCACAGCTAAGAGCACGATGTGACCGTTTCCTAAATATCATGCGAGTACTGAATGGCAAATCGTGGGGAGCGGATCGGGCAATTTTGTTGCGAATATATCGCGCATTGGTCCGATCCAAGCTAGACTATGGGTGTATTGTTTATTCGTCAGCACGACCATCTGTGCTGAGAAGATTAGACGTGGTCCATAATAGGGGCATCCGCATTGCAACAGGAGCTTTTCCAACACGCCCAGTGGTGAGCCTTTACGCCGAGTCCGCAGAACCTCCTCTGCAATATCGGCGTGAGATTCTCTTGGCAAATTATGGTTGTGAGCTTAGATGTATGCCTAAGCACCCAACGTTCGCTTCTTTTTTCACCACCACGCTAAGAGAACGATATAGGAATAGCACCCTTAGTCCTAAGCCTGCGGGGTTCCGTTTCCAAGACCTTCTAGTGAAGCTTGGAGTGGAACTGCCAAGGGCGAGAGGCTTTACCCCCCTTGGCTATCTGACACGCCCCATGTAGATCTTGGGATGACCGTACACCAGAAGTCCACGATTCCTATTTCAAGTATCCCCACGTGTTTCTTAGAATTTTTGTCAGGCTACACTGACCGTCGATATATTTACACCGATGGGACAAAGGGCTCCAACGGTGTTGGATGTGCTTATGTTCATGGAACCGAACCATATACATTCGGTTTTCCAAATAGCACCTCCATTTCTACTGCGGAGCTTTATGCAATTTATGGAGCCGCTTTGTATGTGCGCCTTCGTAAATTAGGTGACTGCCTGATTTTGAGCGATTCCCTTAGTGCACTGCAGAGCCTTTGTCAGTTGTACAACCCCCACCCTATTGTACAACGTATCCAGGATGCCCTCCATGTTTTACACGCTTCTGGCGTTGCCGTGGTGTGTGCATGGATTCCTGGTCACGTAGGTTTGCCGGGGAATGAAATGGCAGATTTGGCAGCAAAGGCGGCAACTACAGAACCTAGTATTACCATCTCACGTGTTACTTCGGAAGACTTTAGGCTTGAATTGCGGAGAGCGGTGCTGTCGTCCTGGCACAACGAGTGGTCAGCTCTCCGCGGTAATAAGCTTAGAGAAGTGAAAGAACTTCCGATAAACTGGGTAACTTCCTGTGGCACATCTCGTCGCGAGGAGGTTAGTTTGGCTCGATTAACAATAGGGCTAATGTAGATAAACTAGTAAAGTGTAGGGTAGAAGACATAGAAAGGCAAGAGATATGGGGAAGTTTAGAAAACAAGAAATCATTACAATTCTACAAGCAAATAAAAAGAGGATGGGGGCGAGAACCATATGTGGATTATTGTAACAGACAGGAAAAAGAAGGACTAGCGTGGATGAGAACAGGAGCAATATTTTTAAGAGGGACAAGAAGCGGTAAAATAGGAATATGTGAAATGTGCGGTGAGAAAGAAAGTATAGAACATTATTTGACAGAATGTAAGGAATTAGCATTATGGAGGAAAAAGGTTTGGGAGAAAAAATGGGAAAAAATAGAGGGGAAAATGGTAGCCATAAAAATGTTAACAGTGAAAGAGGAAAGGAAGGTTAGAAGTATAGGTGAGTTTTTGAAGAAAGTAAGAGAAAAATGGGCAAGAAAAGTAAAGAGTGTAAATGAAGAAGGCAGAGTGGGGGAGAGGGACAATTAATTAATATAAGATGGAATAGATTGATCAGAGCTACCTGGGAGGCAAATGGCCTGGGTGCCATGCAAACCAAGGTAGCAATAAGGTTATGTAAAATTTGTATGTAGTTTAGGTTAGAGTAGGATAATTGTAAAAGTTATGTAAAAGAATTGGTACAAATAAAATTCATTCATTCATTCATTCAACAATAGGGCACTGCAATTTTTCGCATGGTTACCTATTTAAAAGGGACCCTGCGCCTCTATGTCCGCTGTGTGACAACCTTTTGTCAGTTCCCCACGTGCTGCTAGAGTGTTGCTCTCTAGCGCACCTTTGGGATTCTCTGCAGCTGCCTGCCAGACTTGCAGAGGTCCTAGCGGACGACAAAACAGCGGTTGATAGAGTTTTTAAATTTTTAGTGGAGTGGAATATCAATTTGAGGATTTAAATTTTTTTAATTATCTGTTTCTACTTTTGGACATATTTATCACCTTGTTTCATATCTGGCAATTGCCACTGCTTTTTACCTTTGTATATTTTTCTTGTTGCTAGTATTTTTATTTTTTGACTGAAATTTATATCTGGCTATTGCCATGGGTCTTTTAAGGGTGCTGATGACCTAGAAGTTGAGCGCCGTTAAACCAAATCAAATTCAAATTGTGTTAGTGAATCTTCAGTCATCATGAATAGGTTGAAAGAACATCGAAATACAGGAAAGAAGCGTGGAAACAGGAATAGTAATGTTATACGTACTAGGTGGAGTAAATGTAACTCCACAAATTTACATACAATTCGAGACACAAATTTAGTAAATACAAGCAAAGCAGTTGACAATTTCACTACCTTCATGTTCACTTCAAGAACCCCCACTTCTCTCTGCTGCTCAAGACTCAAACTCACAGACTCAATTTTCAACAAGTCACAGTAAACTCCCAATGTTTACAAGAGGTGAAACAAATATTTCAGAATCTTCCAATGACTTCACCTTGGTACACTCGAGCTTATGGCAGAATATTTTCAGGGGCACCAAATGTGGTGAATGTGACAGTGCTACTCTAGATATTAAAGCTATAAGTTCTTTGGGATTTGCATCTAAATTAAGTGTCAAATGCAATGATTGTGACGCAGTATTAAGTGAAAATTATACAAGTCCTAGAGTACATACAGCTGAATCTACCAGACCACCTTTCCAGGTGAACAAAAGAATTATAAGTATATTTTTGGAAATCGGAAATGGGTATGCTTGATTAGGACAATTTTGCATGGGAATGGGAATGCCAGTTATGAATGCATCAGCCTATAATGCACACATTCAAAACTTAGTGAAAGAAAATGTTACAGTGCAAGAAAGTGTTCTAAATGAAGCACGTATTGCTGTGCGTGAGGCTTATTTGGAATTGGAAACAAGTCTAAATATGCAGTCGACACTAGACTTCACAATAAGTTACGATGGGATATGGCAAAAGCGTGGCTTTTCCTCTCTTCATGGAATTGGTGTTGTAATTGATACTATAACAGGGCTTGCAATTGACTGAAATATTATTAAAGTTTTGTTGCTTTTGTGGACAAGAACTAAAAAAGTTAAATAGTGAAAGAGAGGAACACTGGTCCGGGTTGTCATCACAAGGCAGCAGGTGAATGTGAAAGGAATTTTACTGGATCCTCTGCAGCAATGGAGATGACAGCAGCAGCAATAATGTGGCAGAGATTAATCAAGCTGTGCAATATGAGATACACAACAGTGATATCTGACGGGGATGCGAAAACACATAAGAATTTGCAAGAATTATTGGGAATATATGGGAAAACAAATTCTGAAAGATGAATGTATTAACCACGTGGCCAAGAGACTGGGGACAGGACTTAGAAACTTAGTAAAAGAAAACAGTTCTAAGGGTATAACACTTGGGGGAGGGGGGGGGGGGGAGCAGGAAGCTTAAAATAACAAACAATTGTAAAACTCACTAACTACTACAGGAAAGCCATTAAAGACAACAGTCCACACCTAGAACAAATGAAATCTGCCATGTTTGCCACCCTCCACAAAATTGAGAAGCCCCAGCACAATAAATGCCCCAAAGGTGAATCATCATGGTTCTCTTTTTAATAAGGCTGTCGCTAAAGGGGACCCAGTACCTGTAGAGGATGACTCACTCCACTATGAAAACCATTTTCTCCCCACAGGTAATTACAAAAATCTTGTCAGTTTATCAAAGGCTTCCCAATGATGAGCTGCTTAAAAGACGCAGGTCAGGCAAGACACAACATGCGAATGAGTAACTTCACCATATAATTTGGGCAAAGTGTCCTAAAGAAATATTTGTTTCTAAAAGGAAATTGGAAATTTGTGTAACTTCTGCTGTGTCTCCAGACGCGGCGCTACGTCGCCAAGTAATCGACAAGATAACACTCTGATTCCTGATAACAATCACAATTGAATCCTATCTATACCCTCCAGGACTCCGCTAGGGGGCAAGCTGGGCCTTGGTCAAGCCTGTCTCCAAGTTCCCAATCCTCTCCTTCCTCGTTACGCTCTATCTCTCACCAATGAATGCACGGGTGCTGCAGGCTTTCACCTTCCTAATCCGGTGGATGGTTTCTTTAGTAGGTATGCCTATCTTCAATGGCGACTCCTACAGTACCGTGGGGTCTCGTAACAAGATTTTTCCCCTCCACAAAAAAAAAAAAAAAAAAAAAAAATGAAATGCTGTGTCACAGATGTCACAGTCCAATATGGGATGCAGAGCCATGCAGAAACTAAAATGTCACATTAACAATGAAAAACTGAGTCCAGCATCCTTTGAAATAAGTGTAAATAGGGATAAACGTCGACTAAGCCTAATTGAACAAACAACCAGATCTTCATTCAAGAGAAGTCGGAGGAATGTTCGAGTGACCAAATTGGCTGCAGAGAATCAGAAGAAGAAGCAGGAAGGACCTAGTTATGCAGCAGGTGCTTTTTAAACAGCTAAAGGTTCAGAAAACTCTATTTTTTGTGATGCAATTTTAACCCTTTGTGGTTGTATGTCAATATATGATCGACACGACAGTAATGCCTGTATGGTCATATGTCGACATATGATCTTCAGCAAAGCTCTTCACGTTTTCTGGTCTTAGTTACAAGAAGCAACGCTCCTGGCAGTATGTTACAGGCATCGTAGTGTTCGCGGAAGCTTTACCCAGCTTATACTCCCATCTATTCGGAAATGATTTTAACTATTTCAATATACAGAGTAAATGTTTCTGTCTGGGATGCACAGTATTTTGCAATCGCTTCGAGAGCACATAAGCCAGGTCCTTCTGGAATTAGAGAACGAAAGTTTGATGTGTTGTGCGATGAAGTTGTGGAAGAATTAAGGTTAATGATTCAATCTGAGTTGGATGCAGTGAGTGATGACGATGTGTACAACGAATTTGAAGAGGAGAATGATGTGGCAGTATCCGGTGCTGAGGAGTCCATAAGTGAGAGTGAAGGTGGCACAAGTGCTGCGAATGTTGAGTGTGCCGATACATGGAAATCCATAGGCAAAACTGACCAGAAACCTAAAGAATATACCTTTTCCAAAAATGTAGGTCGAAAACTGAATCTTGCCTTTGATGCTGACCCAATTGAATACTTACAATTGTGCCCACGCTCTATTTGGAAAACTTGGGCTGATGTGTCTGTAGTAGAAATGAAAGTTTTTTTTTTTTGGGGGGGGGGATAATAAACTCGTACATTTTGTACAAGGTTCAAAATTCCCAGGCAAACACCCACCCCTTGTCCCATGTAAAATACAGGGGGTCACTTGTCGAGAGTCTGGTGAAAGGCATAAGCAACCCAAGGCCAAGGTCACACCCCGGTATGGCTGAGAGAAAGGCTAAACAATGCACCACATTTTATATACCATTTTGAGGGAAAAACACAAAGACTGTATTGTCTGCAGTAATCGAAAGCTCAAGGGGACGAGAAAAGAAATATATTTCTATTGTAACACGCGTGCAAATAAACCGACCATGTCTATTGGCAAATGTTTCGAGTGCTATCACATGCTTGTCAATTATAAAAAGTAATTTTTCTGTCGTAATGAGAAGTGTGTATGTGTACATAGTGTTCGTGTGTCCGTTTACATTTTATATACATTACTATTTATGGCCGAACACTTTTTAATTGCTATGTGTTTTATATCACATGGATACTTTATCTCTGTCTAAAGTGTTTACAAACTTAAAACAATTAAATGTTACTAGTGGACAGTGTAAGCAGCACAAACTGTTCCAGGGTATCAACAATTCTCCGTTTAGCTCAGCTACGTTTGATAGTCCTCTGCAGTGTAAGTACAGTAACATAGACCACTTTTGCATGAAGTTTTGCTCCCATTTGCGTAGCTCTAGCAGCAAATTTAAAGGTCCATCCTGGCCATGGAAATTTCTTCCCAGGACTACGTCCGCAAAGGGTTAAAACCTCTTTTTGTCGTATTTCAGTGCTTCAGCATTTCTTCACATTTAATTTGCTCTGCACGACGCAGTTTTTGTTATAAATGTATTAAATTTTGTGTACCTCGTCATAATTAACCAAATAATATAATGCTAAGATTCCTTTTTGATAAACTTAATATTCTGTATGTAATGAAATTAATAAGTTTTAGGTAATGAACAATTTTATTTCTCATATTCAACAATTTTTTACTCTTAAACTAGCACGAGAATTAAAAATTCATCTTAGAAATTTATTAATACACTATAAATGTACTTAATTATAAAATTACAAGTTAAAAAAAAATAAGTGCATCGTATGGAATGATTTTTCAAGGCAGTCTAAAAGTTTAATAAAAAACTTTAATATCTAAGGAACTAAGATATATGCATAAAAGTTAGTATACATACTACGCATTATGCTCTCATTATTTAATTAAATTTTCAAATAAATTAAACCAAAATTGTAGATTTCGAAAATTTTACAAATGTATATCCTTGGGACTGCAAAATGACCGAAATATGATCAAATTGGTAATTAACGACTTTTAGGTTTATGCTTATAAATATTCCGCAGTCATCGGTTGGCAGTGAAAAGCTTTAGCATCTGCATTATTCAACTATAACGCAGGCTTTAAATGCCATGTGCGATACATTAACACGCCTCTGTTGTGCCTAAACTTGCGGAGGTATTTGAACAAAGTATGGGCTAAAAATCTGATGTGTTGTACTCACATGACATTGTCTACTCTTGTACTAACCATTCTTACGATCTCTTATCCCTCTATCTTCGTGTTAGTCGAGGTAAGCATTTGCAGAAATTATCTTATTACTTATTTCCTTGTAGGTGCAACGGGAATATAGGAATACAATAGGTTTTGAGTGACGGTCAAATCTTTTAAAGCTTTCAAATTCCGTTCTCTTTGCACGGCTAAGATACAAAAAAAATGGATAGCGATCTTCCATTTGACGAAAGTACAAGCATTCCAAATCTCAAACAAATAACAGGGAATATCTCCGAAATAGTTCAGTCAGTAAAAAAGTTCATTCGGGCATAACTTGCGTGTAGTAAGATTTGGTCTATCTCTTACCACTTATTCAAAAGTCATGCAGAGTAAAGAGGAGCACGTAGGCTCTAGCCAGAAAATTCAAAATATACATTTCATTTGGCCTCAAAATATCTTAAACATAAGGCATTTCCCATATAAAGGATAGATTAAGTTGGGGGAATTTTCTTTAAAATCTTCGTGTCACATTCTTGAAGGAAATTAAACATAAATACTAAACGCAGGCACACACACACACACACACACACACACACACACACACACACACACACACACACACACACACACACACACACACACACACACACAAACGCGCGCGCGTATCTTTTTCTACAAATGCTTTTTTCAGTTACATGGGCTTCTAAATATTTCTAGTGACATCTCGATATCGAATTTTTTAGGGAAATGCATTTTTAAACGGCGAATAATGGATGCATGGAGAGGTCATAACCTATATTAAGAGGAAAACAAAACAGAGAAATAGTTACAAATAGTTACATAGAGAGGCACAATTTCTTTCTGTATGTCACTACTCACCGATTCGTTCAAATTAATTACGTGACCTCCAAAGTTGATGTATCGTGAAGGAAAAGTTTGGCACTGTCATACCCTTACGTTACGTCCCGTCGCGTTAAGTTACGTACGTTAAATTCATGGTAATCCCAACATTACACAAATAATATGTACGCGATTTATACAAAATTAAGATTTTTAATGATGTCAAACATTTTGATAAGAAGTTCCATGTAAAGGACAGCTTAGTACGGGAATCTTTCCTTAACAATACTTTGCTGAGCGAAGATAATACTAATATCTGGTCTAAATACTTATTACTTCAAACTAGGCATATGTTAAAGTCTAGATATTACATAGAGTACGGTTAGGTGTACTACAGGTTCCTATGACGTCAGTATAAGGAGCTAGCTTCCAGACCGGGAGCTTACATAGCTCCGGAACATGATTGAGACTTAGATCGAGATGTTTTCTGCGTCTGTAAATAAATTATACAAGTGGATATCTCTAATGAACTGAGCTCGAACATGAATCAGACATGTCTGTGCTTCTGTCAGTAAGTTGTGGCGTTGTCGCTGTCCCTTGACTCGATGAGACTGTTGCGTGAGGCAGTAGGTAGGTTTTCTGAGCCTGCCCAGACAGGAAGGTTCCCTCTCCCCACCACTCAACCTGCTGTTTGCTCAGTCTGCGAGTACAAACTGCAGAGTCTTGCGTACTTATAAAAGTATACATTCAAGGCCGGACTGTTCTCACATGCCAACTTCGTTTTCCCGCCAACTTCCCCACATTCACGTATTCCAGAAAAGGGATAGAATACCATCTCGTACCTAGGAGTGAAACTCGATGAGGGAGTACATCCGCCATGTTGTGGACTGGGATGAACATCCCCTTCAAGCTACGGCTGTTTTGGGGGTCTCATATTCCCAGTTCTAATGAGCGCCTGCGAGATCTGGGGCACGGCCACAGAGTCCCATCTCCTGCGTCTGCAGCGTGTACAGAATTGGACACTTCGGATAATAATCTATTCTGATTCCCTCTGAGGCCTCGTCTCTTCCATACGTGGAGGATGAAATTAGGCGCCCGGCTGCAAAGTTTTACGAACTATTACCACAACATCGGAGCGCCCTGGATATGTCTCTTGGGGGCTGTAATCCCAGAGAACGCACACTTGTGACATTAATGTATAGGTACCTCGAATTTCCTGGAAATAGTCTCTCCATGCCACTACAGGAGAAACAATATCTCACTATAAAAAAATGTTGCTCTCTTTTGTTTTTCCTGCACTTCCGATGTAGTTCTTGTTATTAGTCTAAATGTTCCAATATTTTTTTTTTTTTTCAAATTAGAAATAATTTGCATAATTTGCATTGTTAAATATTTTAATTTTCTTGAATATAACTTTTAGACTGTCCAGAGCCATTACTAAGAAGTGTCATAATTTTGCAAACATTTCGTTGTAAAGTTTAAGCAGCTGTTGGAATGTACTATTACATAATGAACGCATTAAGGTTTTAAAAAATAATGTGTCTAACTCGTGGTCCTAGAGTGTTGGAACTAGTCTAGAAGTTATTGTCATCAACCAGAACTTTAGCTCTACGGATCGTTCGACAAAATAGGACTGGTGAGAATGTGACCTTTAAGGTACAAGCAGCTGTCTCAGGTACGGTTTACACATCTCAATAAGGGCTTTAATTCCCTGGGAC
The DNA here is from genome assembly GCA_030765045.1 of Tenodera sinensis. Taxonomy (NCBI): domain Eukaryota; kingdom Metazoa; phylum Arthropoda; class Insecta; order Mantodea; family Mantidae; genus Tenodera; species Tenodera sinensis. The sequence goes on along the minus strand of CM060974.1, from coordinate 72,321,256 downwards.
GTTTGAGAAAATAGGACTAATGGTTCCGGACGTATGCCGAAAATAGGTTTGTTGGAAATGTGACGTTTAACGCACTAGCAACTGTCTTACGTCGGCAGCTCATGTACGCCCTGGTACATGCCGATAATTGCTTTAATTGCCTTGTTTATTTGAGAAGGTAGGACAAATGGTTCTAGAACTATGTTTAAAATCGATTTAGGCGGGAATTGTGACGATTCAGGTGCAAGCAGCTGTCTGAGGTCCGCGATTCAGAAATGGTCTGGTACATCTCAATAAGGGCATTAATTCCCTCGTTCGTTGGGGAAAATAGGGCTAATGGTTCTGGGTCTAAGTCGAAAATGGGTTTTGTTGGGATTGTGACGTTGAAGGTACAAGCAACTGTCCGAGGTCCCAAAGGTCGGCGAGTTCGCAAAGCTAGGAAAGTTCCCAAGCATAGGTGAGTTCCCAAAGCTAGGTGAGCTCCTGAAGCTAGCTGAGTTCCAGAAGTACGGTAAGTTCCTGAAGTGCGGCAAGTTCCTGACGTTCAGTAAGTTCCTGAAGTTCGGGATGTTCCTGAATTTGGGGAAGTGTGCGTGTAAAGGCAACAATCATTCAGAATTAGTGTAAAGCTTGTTTTGGCCATATTTTGTCTTTAAATGGTCCTATTTGAATAAACGAGGTGCTCTATGAATGGCCTAACTTAGGACTTTCAGAAACTCTAAAGAAAGTTAACTTGGCTATCTTAGTCTGCGGGTAACTGTAAGAAATATTCAGAATTAGTGTAAAGTTATTTTGGCCATATTTTGGCTTGTAATCAAAGTGATTTCAAATATACACAAATAATATATTTGGCAGTAGTAGCATTCTTAATTCCCTGGTTCGTATGAGAAAACAGGAATAATGGTTCTTGCCCTATGTCAAAAATGCATTTTGATGGGAATGTGACAGTTAAAGCACAAGAAACTCTCTCAGGTATGATACTCAGGTATGGTCTGGTACATGTCAACAAGTGCTTTAATTCCCCGGGACGCTTAGGAAAATAGGACTGATGATTCTGGAGCTTAATTATGTTTAATGGTGTCTATTTCTCCATTGTGTGTATTCATATATTAATACTTTATGTGGAAATATACATTATTTAACATCAACTTACACAACTACACATGTGTGCTAACAGTGATAATATGACAAAA